>OY728166.1:766024013-766211918 GCA_963277665.1 Viscum album
TGTGATCACTCAAATAATCTACTAAAATATTAAATTTTTTCGATCTAAAATTTACTCAACTCCTGAATAATTCTCCTCCATAAGTGTACATGATCTTGTACACTCATGTATAGTTCTTCAAAGATATTTTTTTTATAAATATAGTATTTTTTTGTTTTTTATATTATGAATCTCATATAGAGTAGTGTGTCAGTTGTGGTTTCATATAAAGTGAACAATTTTCATTTAATTAAATATATTTTCAATTAAACTTCAATATTATTGAATTTATTTTGACAAAATTACTTATAACAATTTTCTTTTACAAAATTAATAGAATTTGGATGTATGAAATCAATCGGATCTCAAGTGATTTTCAAAACAATTTGGAGAGATTTTTATATTTTTCATTTCATAATGCTTCAGATAGTGGTCAAATACACTTCCCCTATTACAATTGTGTTAGAATACCTTGGTTGATCCATGAAGAATTCAGCTACCACATAACCAAATATGGGTTTCAAGCAAACTACTATGTGTGGTATCACAATGGGGAGAAAATGAAATCTCAAATTGTTGATGATCCAAATGAGAGGACTGGATTGGAGAATTTATTATATGACTGGTTTCTGTTTATTCATCATCATGAAAAAGAAAGGATTATGACCTAAAAATATTTCTATATGATCATACATGATGTGTCTAATGAAAATAATTATGTTGTCAGGGTGAAAAAATTGAATGATGTTTCCATGACTCTAGTATATTGACAATGCAGTAAAATGAAAATGATGGAATTTCTAATCCAATTGTTTCATGGGAAAACTATGTATGGGATTTCTAATACTGTCATCGATTACATTCTTACCTTATTTAAGGACTTATTTCTAGATAATTCAGATATTCTCTCAAACCACTATATGGCATAGAAGTTAGTTGAGGAACTTGGATTTTCAAGAAACAAAATTCATGCTTGCCTGAAATATTACAGTTTATTCTGGGAGAAGCTACTGAACGAAATTATTGTATAAAATGTGGTACATCCCGCTATAAGCCAAAAGATAATGGAACACAATCTCGTGTGCCACAAAAATTAATGTGGCACTTTCCATTGATCCTCAGACTCCGGAATCTTTTTATGTATAATGAAATATCAATAAAAATGTGATGGAATGATACCGAGAGAAAGAAGACTGATGATGATTTGGTTGACCGTGGAGATGGATTTTCATGGCTGAGATTTTTTGCTTGATATCCTGATTTTGTAGCTGACGTTGATAATGTGAGTTTGGGTCTTTCATGTGACGGTTTTAATCTGTTTGGGTTGATTCTTATATCGTGCATCACATGGCCGGTTTTTATACACATTTATAATATTACCCCATTGTTGTGTATGAAAAAACCTTTCACTTTCATGAGTCTACTCATATCTAGCCCTTCTGATCCTGGAAATGATATAGATGTATACATGAAACCTTTAATAAAAGAGTTGAAACTTCTTTGGGATGTGGGTGTGCGCACATACGACGCATGTTCAAAAGACATATTCCAGATGTGTGTTGTGCTTATGCGGATGATCAATGATTTTATTGCTTATGAAATGATGTATGGATGGAGCACGAAGGGAAAACTATCATGTCCTGTTTGTATGAAGAATACGCGATCTAGAAGACTGAAACATCATTGTAGTTTCAGTTTTATCAGACGTCTATGATTCTTTCCAATGGAACATCCATATAGAAATAATCATCGAAGATTTTACAATACCATGGAGACCGATGATCCACCTCAGCGTATTTCTAGAACTGATGTTCTTAATGAATTGAAATATTTCAGTTTTTCATTCGGGAAGGGTCAAATGAAATCTAGAAAGAGAAAGAATGTTTCCACTGAAACCTGTTACAATTGGGAGAAGAGAAGTATCTTCTTTGATTTTCCTTATTGGTAAACCAATTTGTTATGTTATTTCTTAGACGTAATTCACATTGAAAAAAATATATGTTAAATGTTTCTTTTGATTCTTCTAAATGTTAAGGGAAGACAAAAGATGATTTATGGTCTCAGCGTGACTTGGTGGATTGGGGAATCATACCAGAATTACATCTTGTGCATATCAGTGAAAATAAATGGCAAGTTCCATGTGCTTCTTATGTGATGACACCTACAGAAAAAAAAACCAATTTCTAGAAGTACTATACACTATTAAAGTTCCTGATGGATATTTGAGAAGCATATTTAAATGGTTCAACATAATAGAATTGAAGCTAAAATCTTTGAATACTCGTGATTATCACATCCTTCTACATGATTTTATTCCAATAGTAATTCATCATATTTTTTCCAATAATGTAAGGGTGGTTGTTATTCGATTGTGCCATTTTTTTAGATATCTTTGTTCTAAGAAGTTGTCCAAGTCTTTCTTCCCATTAATTTTGTGTGATTTAGAGAAAATATTTCCTCCATCATTTTTCACATGCATGTTGCATCTGAACTGTCCATATTCCAACTAAAATACTTCTCAGAGGATCTATTTCTTTTTTTTTATGTATCCAACTGAAAAAAATATGTACACATTAAAGTCTTATGTCCATAACAGGAATCATCCTGAAGGTTCTATCGTGAACGGTTACTTGTCTCAAGAATGCATGGATTTCTTCTCGATGTATTTGTTTGATCTTACTAAAAGAATGAATAGACCAATGAGAAATGAATAAGAATAGTATGAGAAAATTGAACCCAGTTTTCCATCACTTCCTCAAATAGGAGGAATTCCTAGATCATATACATTGACGACATTAAGCCTTGAAGAGCGAGAGATGGCACATCGCACAGTTTTGTTCAACTATGAATTGTTTTCTATGACTACATCTTGTAAGTAAATTGAATATTTATATCTTATATATATATATATATATATATATTAAACTATTCCTATTTTTATCTATAGGGAAAATAAAGTGATTATAAATAGAAATCATCGTTCTTTATCTTTGAGAAGGAGGGAGACTTTGCATAGCAAAGAGTTTTCTTCTTGGTTAAAATTGAAGGTAATAATATTGCTATTTAAAATAATTACAACAATAATTAATTAATTTTAATATTGATTTATATTTTAGGTATTGAGTTTGTATTCTGACTCTGTCTCTGAGGAAAAAAAGAGCTTTGTCTTTTGGTCCTAATATCGTGGTTCGTGATTGTAAATCAATTGTTATCAATGGGTATAGATTTATTATCACTAAATGAGAAAAGAAAATGAGAACACAACATGATGGTGTTATGGTTACTTCTACAACAGACTATTATTCTAGTGCATCAGATAGTAGACCGTGGTTTGAAAATGTAGGATATTATGGAGTCGTTGAAAAAATAATAATATTGGATTATTATTCTCATGGACGAGTCACAATGATAAAATTCCAGTGGTTTGATTTGATGATAAGGTAGGGCACATTTATTAATGATTTGGATTTTGAGTAATTGATATGACTTGCACTCTTGCTTCCGATGAACCATATGTATTGGCATCAATGGTTAAAAAAGTTTTTTTATGTCAAAGACCATCTTCAACCTGAATTTGGTGTCATTATTAAAGTAATTCCAAGAAATATTTTTTATGATGGTGATGATGGAATTGAAATCATCCCTACTGCCATTAGAAAAGATCCATTTATTACTTTTTATGACTCCAATAGCTCATTTTTCAGAGTTGACTGTGAACCTGAAGTTGTGGTGGGAAATATATAAAATCATCCATTCATATTCTCAATTGTTTTGGGTTTACCTTGAATTGGGATGTTAAGGTTGTTACTATTCAAATTGATTTAATATTGATTACAAATATGTTTTATTCGACTTGACTTTTATGTGAATTTTCAATGTTTATTGGTTGAAATTTTATTTAAATTTCATTTTCTAATTTGAAATTGAACTGTATTCAAACCTACGAAATCAACATTTCTAACTTGGTGAACATTTCAATACTTTAACTATGATTTGTATAAAATTTGTATAACTCTAAGACCTATCTTTAACATTTTACCTGGTAATGAACATGATGGTTTGTATTCTTCTACAAAACATGTATTGAAACCTGCATCATCTACCTGGGCTAAAGAAATTAAATTTTTCCTTAATTTTGATAACTGTCTTTTCTTACCCCTTATGAATCCGGTAGAATAAATGTTCCATGATTTTAATAGACTGGTGACACTAAGTAAATAGCAATCCTACTAAAAATTAAATTTCTTTATTACATCTCGTACGATTTATTGACTTCATTATATATCTATTCAAGCTCACCTAAAACAATGGATAGTTAAATTATCCATGAATCCCCATATTCCCTCTCATTTATTTTTTTTTGGGTTACACATTATTTATCCTTTTCTATTTACTTCTATATTTGTTTTCAAATACAGGAAATGAAACCAATTGAAGAGAGGTGATGAAAACAGATTATGGACAACAATCGTCGCATGACTGAGCTGGGCATTCCACCACTAGTTCCTGCAGTGAGTATTTTATTTCAAATATATATATTTAAATAATATATAATGTCATGTGATTAATTTTTTTTAAACATTTTTGCAGGATCCATCTATTAGGCGATAGTTATTTTATGAGCAGCCTAGTAGTGGTCCCAGTACTCGGGGTGTTCGTACGAGGGAGGGTGGTATGAGAGCTAGATGATCTGGTCAGCGTACCCGATTAGACCTTGCCCCTCCCACTATCAAATCATTCATCCCACATTCGGATCCCTATGTGTTGTTAGGGACACATGGAATATTTATGCCTCCCATGTTTTCACCACCCTTTACATATGAGCCTCCTCACCCGTATGTACCATATCTGATGATGATTCCCACTCCCTATCTAGCATTAGGCCAGCCATCTCTGTCATATTCTTTTAATTCTGCTTCCTTCTCTCTGGGATTTTATATTCCATCTTCTTCAACTCCTGCTCTGCTAGAGTTTGTCCCTATGGATCATACATTAGTATCCACTCCATCTATAGAGGGTGTTCCTTCAGTTTTTATGGACTCAGCGGTGCCCATTGATCAGACTACCGCAGGTATACTTATACAACCCTAACAAATTTTTACACCATTATTTATTTTCATTATAAAATTTATTGATAAAATATTTTTTTATCTTTCATAACAAATACATCTACTGATAGAAGGTGGGGGAAGGGGATTACATGCATGCGTGCAGTGTGTAACCGCCTCATACAGTTGATGGTGGACTACAATGAAGATAGTCAAATGATTGAAAAATCAGGGCAGCAATGTCGGAGTTTTTTTGTGATGCTTTCCAAATACTCCGACATCATTCCTGTCAGCTCACTCTCATGGAGACAGTTGCCAAATGAAGTCAAGGATAAAGATTGGGCAGAGATATGGGTAAAAAAAACTGTTGTATTTAATGTAATATATTATTTTTTATATTTATATGAATTAATATTTTGCTGTCAACTACGATTTAACTTCCCTAATGGTGAGGGTGCACGGCCAGTAAGTCTAAAGGATTTAGGCGAGTTTTGGACAGCTTATAAGCATTAGTTGAACATTGGATGGAATGCTAGAGTGGGAACAGAGTTAGAGGCAGTCCCTATCGTGAATGATTTTCCATTAGAATAGTATCGATAGATGATTACTCATTGGACGACTAGCCAATTTAAGGTATTAATCACATTAGAGGTATTTAAATGAAAATTTTCATGTTTTTTCATTAATACTAATTATTGAATTTTATTTAGGATTCATTCAGAATAAATAAAAAAAACATTGATGCTAAAAAATACTTCCACACATTGGGATGTACTATGATGCCAGATCATGAGTGGCAGCAGGTATGACAGTTTGTAATTTTTCTTTACGAATTTCACTTTCTATTACTTCCTCCATAATTTATTCAATTGCTAAAGTTGTTATATAATTTTAGTTATGCAATTAATTATTGGTGTCCTATTTTTAATTATGGTTTCCTACATTCAATGTCATTTTAGAGGAATAAATTGAATATAGAAGTACGTGTGTCTCGAGAAAAACTATTTTTCTCGAGTAGAAGGAAAAAAGATGAAAGTGCGGTTAATGAACCGACTCAGCAGTAGATTGTAAGTTTTACTTTGTATATTTAAAATTTTAATCTCTATTTTGTAACATAATAATCTATTTATATTTGTAACAGGCTACTTTAGAGGCCCTTGATGCCTAAGAACCTGACAATTTTGGGCCAAATGATCACTTACATCAGGTGTTGGGAGATGAGCACCCTGGTAGAGTACATTTCCGACCTGGGAAGAGTATAGTTCCGACGAGGTATTGGTCCTCCTCAGGTACGAGTTGTAGTGCCACCGAGTTTCAGTAGGTTAAGGCACAGGTAGAATAGGCTAAAAAAGTCCCACAGAGATGGTAGAACAGTCTGCTAGGGCAAACACTGCATTTATGAAACAGAGGTAAGTTTTACGTCCAACACTTCCACCATAAGCCATCACAGCTTTTGATGAATATATTCCTTCGATGCATTCTATATATGGTGAACCAGGTGGTTGTTCAAGTGGTGGTCGAGATGATGGAGAGGAGGAGGCTGAGACGGAGGAGAAGGATGGCAAGGAGGAGGAGGGCGAGGAGGAGGGTGAGGAGGAGGAGGAGGGCGATTAAGAGGCCGAGGATAAGTACGAGGGCGAGGAGGAGGGCATTGAGGAGGGTGGGGACGATGATGGGGATGATGATTAGGATGAGGGTGAGGCTGATGATGACAGTGATGATAGTGATGGTGATGAGGGACAGATTGATCTGTTAAATTTCAGACTGATATTAGCAACCTTTGATGTTTATTAATTTATTGTGACTGAATATATGTGTGATTAGGTAGGCCACATTATATTTATTTTTTATCTATAAATAATAAAACTTGACTTGATGATTTGATGTGACTGGTTCACCCCTCCCCAAGACAGCCCCCCCCCCCCCCACCCCTGTGGACAGCCCTCCCACCCCCCTGGACACCTCGTACCCCCCCTGGACAGCCCCGCCACCCCCCATGGACAGCCCGCCCACCGCCCATGGACATCCCCCCCTGTGAACAGCCCCCCACCCCTATGGATAGCCCCCACCCCCCACCCCCTGAACACCCCCACCCCCATGGATACCCCCCACACCCCCGTGGACAGCCCGCCCACCCCCCGTGGACAGCTCGCCCACCCCCCTGGACAGCCCCACCCACCACCATGGATAGCCCCTCCCCCCATGGACAGACCCCCCCCCCACCCTTGTGGATATCCCACCCCACCCCCCTTGGACACCCCCTACACCCCTAGACACCCTTGACCCCCTAGACAGCCATGCCACCCCCCGTGGACAGCCTACCCACCCTCCATGGATACTCATACCCCCCGGGACAGTCCCACCCACCCCCTGGATACCCCAAGCCCCCCAAGACAGCCCCCACCCACCACCCCCCTTGGATTACCTTCCCACCCCCTGTGGACAACCTGCCCACCCCCTTGGATAGCCCGTACCCCCTGGATCACCACCCCCGTGGACAGCCCGCCCACACCCTGGACACCCCGTACCCCCTAGATAGCCCCACCCGCCCCCCTAGACACCATGTGCCCCCCTGGATAGCCCCCCACCCCCGTGGATAGCCCCCCCCCCCCCCCCCCACCCACCCACCCCCGTGGATAGCCCGCCCACCCCATTGGACACACTGTACCCCCCTGGATAGCCCCTCCACCTTCGTGGACAGCCCACCCACCCCCCTGGACATCCCGTACCCCCCCTGGACATCCCCCTCCCACCCAACCCTATGGACAGCCCGCCCCACCCCCGTGGACAACCCTCCCACCCTAGTGGACAGCCCGCGCACCCCCCCTAGACACCCCCTACCCCCCTCGACGCCCTACACCCCCGTGGACAGCCTGCCCACCCCCTGGACACACCCTCCCCCCGTGGAAACCCCCCCCCCCCCCCTCATGGACAGCCCTCCCACCCCCCTAGACACCCCTACCCCCCCGGACAGCCCCGCCACCCACGTGGACAGCCTGCCCACCCCCCCTAGACACCATGTACCCCCTGGACAGCCCTGCCCACCACCTGGACACCCTATGCCCCCTAGACAACCCACCACCACCCCCATGGACAGCCCACCTACCACCGTGGACAACCTTCCCACCGCCTTCGACACCCCATACCCCCCTAGGACAGCCCCCTCCACCCCCGTGGACAGCCCGACCACCCCCTGGACACCCCGTGCCCCCCTGGACACCCCCCCCCCCCCACCCTCGTGGATAGCTCGCCCACCCCTGTGGACAGCCCGCCCACCCCCTTGGACACCCCGTGCCCCGTGGATAACCCTGCCACCCTTGTGGATAGCCCGCCCACCCCTAGACACCTCGTACCCTTTGGACAGCCCCGCCCACCCCCTTGGACACCCTTTTCCCCTGGATATCCCCCCACCCACCCTCGTGGATAGCACGCCCACCCCCGTGGATAGCCCTCCCACCCCCCTGGGCACCCCCTACCCCCCTTGACAGCCTTTCCACCCCCGTGGACAGTCCTCCCACCCCCCTGGACACCCCCTCCCCCCCGTGGAAAGCCCCCCCACCCCCGTGGACAACCCACCCCCCCCCCCCCAGACACCCCTACCCCCCTGGACTGCCCCGCCACCCCCTGTGGATAGCCTTCCTACCCCCCTGGACACCCCATACCCCCTGGACATCCCCGCCCACCCCCTGGACACCATGTGCCCCCTGGACAGCCCCCCACCCCCCACCCCCATGGATAGCCCTCCCACCCCCGTGGATAGCCCACCCACCCCCTTGGGACACCTCGTACACACTTGGACAGTCATGCCACCCCTATAGACAGCCCACCAACCCCCTGGACACCCTGCCCACCCCCTGGACACCCCGACCCCCGTAGACATCCCCGCCACCCCAATAGACAGCCCCCCCCCCCCCCCCCGTACCCCTTGGACATCCCGCCCACCCCCCTGGACACCTCGTACCCCCTGGACACCTCCCCCCCAGGGGATAGTCTCGCCTACTCCCTGGACACCCCCTACCCCCTAGACAGCCCCACCACCCTCGTGGATAGCCCCCCATGGACAGCCCCCACTCCCGTGGATTATAGGGTTTCTAACAACTCGAAGATCACATTAATCATATCTACCCACTTCATTGCCTCCTGGGATCCTTGATCACCAATAAAAAATAGTGGATGCTATTTTAAAAACTCCCAAGCATAATCAATGATCCGAGAAGAACATGGCTATTCCACTTCCATAAGAGTTTGAGTAGAGACCAAGACTAGAAAGACAATAACTGGATCACAATAATGACTACCTTAGATCTCCCCTTACAGAATTTTTGATTCATTTATAGTGGTAACATTCTAAAGAATTATCAAAAACTAAACATTTAGTAAAATAATATGATGTTCTAAAACAAGGGACACAAAATCCCAAATCCCATAAAGATACATCATAAATAATTCTTCATAAAACCATTTCAAAATCACATAATAGAGACTTATTTATATTTAAAACTCCCCAATGGTTTATAAAAAATTACTTTTAAGGTTCCATTTCAAAAAATCGTATAGTATTTTTGTCCCAAAATAAAAATGTAATCCATTTCCTAATAACCAAATCCCCTTCCTACCATACACACCAAAAGTATTCATTTTTTCCTAAAGAAACACATACTATTGAAATAAACACTATTCCAAAACCATTTTAAAAATAATAATGATCTTAAAATCCATGAAATCCATTCCATTAAAACTATTATAGCCCCCCCACCCCTCCTAGACACCACCCCACCAACTAGACACCCCACACCCCCCCTGGACACCCCCACCCCCCTGGACACCCCCACCCCCATGGACAGCCCCCCACCCCCTGGACAGCCCCCCCACCCCACCCCCCCCCCCCCCCCGCCCCCACCCCCCCTGGACACCACCCACCCCCCTTGGACAGCCCCCCCCAACCCCCTAGACTGCCCCCCACCCCCTGGACACCCCACCCCCTTAGATAACCCCCTACCCCTAGCTAGCCCCCAAACCCCCTGGACACCCTACCCCACCCCTCCTAGACACCACCCCACCACCAAGACACCCCCCACCCCCCTAGACACCCCCACCTATTAGGTCTATAAGACCTCTCCATTCCTTAAACCTTTATTTTGAAAATCACAAACACCTTCTTCATAAATATATTTTCCTTACTCTTTCATGTATTTCCTTACACGTTCATAAATTTCCTTATAACAAAAATATCCTTAGACTTTTGAGTTAAATATAATTTTATTAAGGTTTTTAGTAATTTTTTTTCCATACCAGAAATGTTCTTAAGGTTCCGAATTCTGGTTCATGGTTATACTATACCGGAATTCCTTAAGAAATTGTTTTCCCATCCTATTTTACTGCAATATCGATTTCTATCTAGAATGAAATCTGGTATCATATTTTCCTTATACATAGAATTCCAATATTATAGTTTTAAGACAGATTTTTCATACATTTTTTATGCCATACCAAAAATTTCTATACCGAATTTCTTATACCGAGATTTTTATACCGTAAATTTTCCATTACGCATTTCTAAAGAATATTTTATTAACACCATTTATTTTAGAGACAGTGATACTATTTCTTATGATACCGATACCGGAGAATAAGAAACCGGTACCGAGAATTTCCTTAAGAATTTTCTTCTATAATCTGATATCGGTTATTTTTTCTTCCATGTTGTAAAGCATGATACCGGTACCGGAATTTGTAAAAACCAAGTTTTCATAAAATATTTTCTTACACTTTACTCATACCGATTTTATGAAAATCCATTCCGAAATTTATAATTCCAGAATTTATTATTCAAACTTTAACTTCTTAGAATTATGATTCTTAGAATTATTTTTATCATATCATTTCAATTTTATTAGATTCCAAATTCCTTACACTCAAGGTGTAAGATCTTTATATTCATGGTTAGTTATATAAAACGATGTCGTTGTTTCTGTTATAAACTAACTGTTGTATGTTTTCCACGTGTCCAGGTCCCTCCGAGATTTAAGGAAATATGACCATTGGAGTAGAACTGACTAGTAGATTTTTGAAAGCTATAAATAGGACCTTAGATGATGAGATCGATGTACAAGAACACACAACAAGTTCACATGTTTGAATTTTGGAGTTCATCTCTCTAAAAGTGAATTTCTATAGAGTGAGAGGCTCTTATAAAATCTCAAGCTTCATGTAGAAAGTTTTAACAGCTTGTTCAAACTTTGCTTCGTTCAGAATTGCTTCGTGTAGAGGTGTGATTTCCTTAAAATCAGAGACTTTGGGTTGTGAAGTCAGAGGTGCCGATTTCCTTACAAATTGAGGGCTTGCAGGGATAGCAAGATAGATATCGATCTTAGGATTGAGGGATTACCCAAGGTTTGGGTAAGATGGGATTTCTTGTAAGTATAAAACAAGGGACCTTTATCAAAGTTTTTTGGATACCCTCCTCTTTGGGTTAAAAGAATATTGTATTTTTCCGCTTCTTTGTAAGAGTTAGGAAGTTTTCTTTTTGTATAAACTTTATAACTTGTATCTATGGTTGTAAGAAATTCTATGCGCCTTGTGGTAGAATTTCTTTGTAAGAAATGTTTCTTAAGCTTTAGACTTAAGAACTTTATATTTCTTTAAAAAGGTGATTTCTTATTAGACGTGTTGTGAATTTGTTTTATAAAAAATTCCCTTAAGAAATTTTTAAATTATACAATTCACCCCCCCCCCCCTTTGTATATTGTGCTTTTCAGAACTATTGCAATCCTAATATTGGTATAGAGTAGAATATCATACTCCATACCTTCCTAACAATTGGTATCAGAGGGTTGGTTCAATCTGAATTAATCTCATGATTAGATTTAGAAGAGAAACCTTCTTCTTCACTTTTTCGGAATCAGAATTTCAGACTCAAAAAGTTAGGATTCATATTTTTCTTAGAGATACTCTAGTTCTTTTTCCTTTCTTAGGATATCTTTTTTTCTTGTTTACAAACTTTTATTACTAACAAGTTTGTGTGGAAAGATTTTCCTTAAGATGGCAGGTTTAAATGTTGGTTCTATCGACAATATAAATCCTACCAGACCTCCTATTTTTTAGGGAAATGATTATGAGTACTTGAGAGATAGGATGAATAATTTAGTTATTAACATTGGAGTTGATAACTACCCGATGTTGATGGGAGACTATAAGATTCCTAAAAAGGAATTGAGAACTTTTACAAATCATGAGAAATCAGAATATCAATCTAATTTCTGAGTCAGAAATACATTACTATGTTCCATGACTAGGAACATCTATAGTCAAATATCTTCATGTGAAGCTACAAATAGTATCTGGAAGAAACTTGAAGTTAGAAATTTTGGAACTTCTAAAGTTATAGAGACAAGAAGATCTATGTTGAGAGCTGAATATCATGGCTTTAACATTCCTTATGGAGAACCCATAAGAAAAGTTCAGCAGAGGTTCATGACCATTGTGAATAGCTTAAAGTCTATGGGAGAAAAAGGTCTTGATGATGAAATACTTTTTCACAAGATCATAGAAATCATTCCCAATTAATGGGAGTCCAAGAGGATAGAAATTGATGAGAACAGGAAAGTCACCCAGATTTCCTTAGATGAGATTTTTGGAACTCTTCTTCAGCATGAGACTAAAATTAAGAGAGATTATGATAATGTTAAGAAGAATAATGGGAATGGAGGAGTTGATTTTACAACCACTTCTAAACATATTAAATCCAAGACTCTAGAAATATTTACTAGATCAAAGTCAAAGAAAGTTAATATTCAGGCATAATCTAGTGATACAAAAAAACTGAGAATGAGTTATCTAATCTTTCTCAGAGAATGAACAAGATGGTAGCCTAGAAGAACTATCAAAATAAGTTCAAGAAGAGAGACTAAAGAGAAAAGAAATATGGGGAAGTTACTTGTTATGAATGTAGAAGAACAGGTTATATCAGACCTGATTGCCCTCTTTTGAAAAAGAAGTATAAGAAGGAAAGGAATTCAGAGATAAACAAGAATAAGTTCTACTGTTCTAAGCAAAAGAAAAGCCTTAAAGCATATGACACTTGGAGTGATAGTTGTGGAGACTCTTCTGAAATTGAATCTTATGAGTATGAATCATCCGCACAGAAAAATATCATATTCATTGCTACTACTTATTTTCCAAATACTTGTCTTATGGCCAAGGTACACTCTGTCGAGGCTTTAACAAATTTATCTCTTGATAAGGATTATTATCCTAAAGATATTACTTTTGATGAAGATACTTCATCTTAAGATAATGAAGAAATACCTTCTTATAAAGAATTATCTATATTTTATAAGTTGTTAGAAGAAAAAAATTGTAAAATTTATAAGAAACTAGACAAGGAAAATACTAGAGAATAAATTATTATAAAAGAGATTTCAGACCTCACTAGAGATCTTGAAGATAAGGATGAGCTCCTAGAAAAACTTTCTAAAGACCTTAAGGAAGTAAATTCTGAAAAGGAAAAACTTTCTAAAGATCTTAAGGATTTTATTTCAAAAAAAATGTTTTTGAGGAAAAATATAACTCTAAGGAAATAATTCCTGAGGATAGAAATTTAGTTATAAGACTAAAATCTGAAATATTTTCCCTTAAGAAACTTCTTACAAACTTTAATTTTGGTAAAGAAAATTTTGATAAGATGTATTCTCAAATCAGACCTCAAGGAAATACTATTGGAGTAGGTTATAATCACAGAAAACCTGTTTTCAAAAACAACTATTTTATTCCATCCAGAGCCCCTTTTGTACTAAATGTCAAAGTGGTGGGAATTGGGAGAAAATTTTATCTTTAAATAATGTTCAATCTCTTAGGTTTCATAAATATTATTTCTCAAAACAAATGTGGGTTCCTAAAATTTTATTGTCTAACCCTGGATCTAAACAGGTTTGGATTCCGAAAATCTAACTTTTGTTTTTGCAGGAAAATGAAGAATGTACCAACAATATCTGGTATATGGATAGTGGATGTTCCCATCATATGATGGGTAAAAAAATTTATTTCCATAAAATTGTCAAAACGAAAGGTGGAAAAGTAATTTTTGGGTATAATTCTCAAGGAGGGATTGTCGGTATAGGTAATATCATTCTTCTTGGAAAAGTTTTAATTTCAAATGTTTTATTTGTTAATGTTCTTAAGCACAACCTTATAAGCATAAGTAAATTATGTGATGAAGGTTACCTTGTGAATTTTAGGAATGATAAGTGTTTAGTTCAAAATTCCAAGTATGAATATATTCTTACTACCCATAGACATGAGAATGTCTACACTTTGAACTTAGAAGACTTAAGAAGTCATGATCTTCCTTGCTTAAGTGCAATTGAAGATAAATCTTGGATTTCTCATAGAAGGTTAGGACACTGAAACATTAATAACTTTAGTAATATCTCAAAGAAAGGATTATTTAAGGATCTATTGGTCCTAAGTTTTGATTCTTTAAAATTTTGTGACCCTTGTCAGTTTGGAAAGTAACACAAATCTAGCTTTAAATCTATTAGTGACGTTTCAACATCTAATTCCCTATAGTTAGTGCATATGGATCTATTTGGTCCTACAGAAACTGGAAGTATTGGAGTCAAATATTATGTATTTTTTCTCGTTGATGACTACACTAGATATACTTGGGTCTATTTTCTAGCAATAAAATTTGAAGCCTTTTCCTATTTTAAAACTTTTCAAGCTCAATTAAAAAATAAGAAAAATATACCATTGATAACTATTCATAGTGATCATGGTGGTGAGTTTATAAATTTAGATTTTGAAACTTTTTGTAGTAAGAAAGGTATTACTCACAATTTCTCATCCCCTAGAACTCCTCAACAAAATGGTGTTGTTGAAAGAAGGAACTGAATCCTTCAAGAGATAACCAGAACCCTTTTGAGTGAATATTCCATAGAAAAACACTTTTGGTATGAATCTATAAGTAATGCATGTTATACTATAAATGGAGTTTTGATAAGACCTTTTCTTAATAAAACTCCTTATGAGCTATGGACTGGTCGAAAACCAAAAGTTTCTTACTTCAAGGTTTTTGGTTGTAAAGTTTTTATCCTTAACACTAAGGATAACTTACACAAATTTTCACCAAAATCTGATGAAGTAATTTTCTTAGGCTATTCTACTAACTCTAAGGCTTATAGAGTTTTTAATAAAAACACTTGAATTGTTGAAGAAACAGTACATGTCAAATTTGATGAAACTGACCCTTTTGTTTTTAAACAACCTCAACCTACATCTTCGTATGTGTTTTTAAAAACTGATTATCAACCTTTGATAGAAGATCCTTCTGATAAGGAAAATGTCCAAGAAAATTTTTCTGGAACATTTACCCCAGAATATTTTCTACCTTATGTTGATGATCAAGTTTTATAAAACCCAAATCAATTTTTACTTAGAAATCATCCTACTAATAATGTCATAGGAGATGTCAATAAACTTGTAAGGACTAGAAGTTCCTTAAGAAATGAAATTTAACATGTTGTTTTTCTTTCCCAATTCGAGTCGAAGACTCATGAGGAAGCCTTAGGTGATAAATATTGGATAAAGTCTATGCAAGATAAACTCAATGAGTTTTTAAGGAATCAAGTCTGGACCTTGGTTGAGAGACCTAAGGATACATCTGTTATTGGTGTAAAATGGGTCTTCAGAAATAAATGTGATGAAAATGGGATCATAGTTAGAAATAAAGCAATATTAGTTTCTAAAGTCTATAACCAACAAGAAGGCATAGATTATGAAGAAACCTATGCATCGGTAGAAAGACTTGAATCTATCCGAATACTTCTAGCATTTGCAGCATTCTATAATTTTAAACTTTATCAAATGGATGTGAAGTGTGCTTTCCTTAATGGATATGTATAGGAAGAAGTACATGTAGAACAAACTCCCATTTTTGAATATGTAAAACATCTTAATCTTGTATATAAACTTACCAAATCTTTATATGTCCTTAAACAAGCCCCTAGAGCTTGGTATAATAGACTTACAGGATTTTTACTTCAAAATAACTATTCTAAGGGAACAGCGGATCCAACACTTTTTATAAAGAAAGATAAGAAAGATATTTTAATTGTACAAATATATGTTGACGACATTATATTCGGATCAACTCAACAATCCTTAACAAATTCCTTTGCGGGTCTTATGAAGTCTAAGTTTGAGATGAGTATGATGGGTGAGTTAACATTCTTTTTTGGTTTTCAAATTTCTCAAAAACTAGAAGGAACTTATATATATCAACATAATTACATCAAAGATCTTATTAAAAAGTTTGGGTATGATAATACTAAGAGTATAAGTACTCCTATCAGAACTTCTAATACTCTTGATATTGATGAAGCATGGAAACCTGTGAATCAAACATCTTATAGAGGAATGATAAGAAGTTTACTTTACTTAACAGCAAGTCGACCCGAATTAATGTTCTTTTTTTCTTATGTGCAAGATATCAAGAAAATCCTAAGGGATCCCATCTTAAGGATGTGAAAAGAATTTTCTGGTACTTAAAAGGAACCTTTGATTTGGTCCTTTTTTATTCTTATGAAAATGTTTTTTAACTAAAAAAAATTTCGGATGTTGATTTTTCTGGTTGTAAAATGGATAGAAAAAGTACATCCTAAACCTATAATTTCCTAGGAGACTCCTTAGTTTCATGGACTTGTAAGAAACAAAATTTTGTATAACTTTCCACTACTGAAGTAGAATATGTAGCAGCTGGAAGTTTTTGTGCTCAAGTGTTGTGGATGCAACACACACTCACATATTATGGCATGAGTTTTTCCAAAACTCAAATCTTGTGTGATAACACTAGTGACATAGGTCTAATTAAAAACCCAGCACATCACTCTCGTGCTAAGAACATAGATATTAGGCATCACTTTCTTTGGAATCACACACTCAAATGAGATATAATTCTTCAATTCATCGGAATGCAAGAACAACTTGATGATAATTTTACCAAACCATTACCATCCGATAGATTTGACTATATTAAATAGAGGCTAGGAATGATATCTATAAGATAATCATTCATATCTACTTCTTTTTTAACCATACTATAGCATTAAATTACTCCTAAATTTAGGGAGAGTGCATATGTTTGAAAATTTAAAAAAAATTCTTGTTTTCTTTAAAAAAAAATTCCCCTGGTGTCTGTTTTTTTTAAAAAAATCCCAGAATCTAAATTCTCGGAATCCATATTTCTGGAATTGAAATTCTCAGAGTCAAATTTCCTAAGTCTAGTTTTTAACCCCAAGAAATTTTTCTTCGATACCGATAATTTCTTTAGAGATTTCTTAAAGGTACATTTTCTTACCCCCTAGTTATTTTCTTACAGCTCTATTTGTTGGTATCTCCTTATTTTAAGAGATTTTTCTCTAGATTAATATTTCCTTAGAATCTGACTTTTAGTTTTCTAAATTTCAAAATTTTTGTATGGATATATTATTTGAACCATCCTCAATCGTTAGATATTTTTGGGAAAATCACATCCGTTTGATTTCTTTATGGAAGCTGGAAGGTCGTAGTTTGTCTATATAAGGTCTACCCCACTTCATAAGGACCCCACGAGTTCCTTAAGCCTTCAAGACAAAGTGCTGCTGGTTTATAGTTTTTCATTCCAGATTTCTTCAGATATTTCTTACAGATCCGAATGTCAGGCAGTTCCGACCAGATGGAAGTCAAGGAGAATAAAGACAAGATGATATTTCGAGAGAGACTTGTATGTTCAAACTTTTTTAATTAGTATGACTCCCTCATATCTAATATTATTAAATGTAATAATTGGGAGATTATTTGTATAGAAAAGGACAAGGTTCAAGATCTTGTATATCTGGAACTAGTCATACAGTTTTATGACTCTGTAATTTTTTTTGAAAAGGACAGTAAGCAATATTTCAGATTTAAGGCTTATGAAAAAACTTACACTATTCCATGCCGAAAAGCAGCCAACGTCTTGAAGATTTCCTATGAAGGATAAGCTCTCATAGGTTCATAAAAAATTCCAGATAAGGAAGGTTCTTTCGAGGAGAACTGTGCTTTAGAAAGTATCGGCATCAAGGGAGTTAAGACTCCAAAGCTTTCACATTTATCAGTAGACCATAGATTGGTAGCATTATGGATGCAGGGGTTCTTTATCCTAAGAAAAGAGGATAAAAATTCCTTAAAGATGTGTGAAATTCTTTTTTTAGACTTTCTCATCAACCTCTGGAAGGTTAATTTTGTAAATTATATTTTCCTTACGATTAATGTTGTGAAAGTCGGTACCATCAAATCTCAAATTCTGATGTACCCAGCCACTATCTCAAGGATAGTTGTTACGGTTTTAGATGAAATGAAAATTTCATGCAAGCCTACTTTGAAATCCTATAAGATTATGTTTCTAAGAGAAGATACGCTGAAGATAATGAAACTTTCTTATAATTCGGACTCTAAGAAGTTTGAAGAAATTGTAACATCGGAAGTTCAGAAGCCGGTATTGAAAGAAGCCACTACAAAATCATCCAAAGAAATATAGAAAAATTCAGTACAAGAATCTTCAAAAATTGTACAGAGGAAGAAAAAGTCAGATGATGCCTCTCATGTCAATCCTACCTCAGTAGCTCCGGCTTTAACAACACCATTCATAAGGAAACCAAAGGCTTACTCTAATGATATTGTTGTTGGCTGGATAAAATTAGCTAAATCTAGGAAGGAAGGGGATCCAATCTTTGGGTTAAACCCGAAAGAGGAAAATTATTTCATGTCAGAAAGTGATGAGCTGGACCCGAACCTTATCAGATAAAGCTCTACAATTATTGGACTTCATGTAATCAACAAAGGGAGCGTTCAATGATGTAGAAAATGAGATATACAAAGTCCAAACTTCTCTCTCAGATAAATTCTCAAGTGAGTTAGCTGTGAGGCAAAATGAAGGAAAAAATCTTCTAGATCAAATGAATATCGTAGATGAAGTTGTTAATTACTAGAAAGGGATATCTACTGGTCTTGAGAATAAATCAGATTCACAAGAAGAAGTGATCAAAGTTCTTGAAGATAAGAATCGGTCTTAAGATTTCCGGATCTAGGCTCTGGAGAAGAAGGTAGATGATCAAGATTCCTTGATAAAGAATCTTCAACAAGATCACAAGGAGGTGAAAATTATTAAGTCCATGGTGAAAAATCTTCTTTCAGAGAATAAGAAGGAGGGTTGATACATTTTCCATTCCAAATTTTTGTTGTAATTTCATAAGAAACATAATGGAAATTCTTTGCAATTTTTTTTATATATATTTTTTTTCTCACGTATATTCCTTTCTAACCTTACAGGTCCCTCTCCATTCCTTTTTTTGAAAATCACAAAGGGGGAGAATTTTATCAAAGGGAGAAGATAAAGGAAGAAAAATTTATAAAGTAAATTCCTTAGGGAAAAATATGAGGAAAAATAAATTTTCTAACTTTTATCCAGAAGAGTTCTACACCTAAGGGGGAGTCTCTCTAAATAGAAGCACATATTTCTGAGGGGGATATTTCCGTACTCTAAGATCTTCTAAATAAGGGAAGAATAATTTACCCTAATTCATACACTTAAGGGGGAGATCAGTATTTCTAACTCTAAGCATCTATTTCTTTCCTTTGCCAAATTTTTTGAAGTTTTTTGTGCTTTCCAAAAAGGGGGAAATTGTTAGGTCTATAAGACCTCTTCATTCCTTAAACCTTTATTTTGAAAATCACAAACACCTTCTTCATAAATATATTTTCCTTACTCTTTCATGTATTTCCTTACACGTTAATAAATTTCCTTATAACCAAAATATCCTTAGACTTTTGAGTTAAATATAATTTTATTAATGTTTTTAGTAAATTTTTTTTTCCATACCGGAAATGTTCTTAAGGTTCTGAATTTTGGTTCATGGTTATACCATACCGGAATTCCTTATTACACTGTTTTCCCATCCTCTATTTTCACTGCGATACCGATTTTCATCTAGAATTAAATCTAGTATCATATTTTCCTTATACATAGAATTCTAGTATTGCGATTTTAAGACAGATTTTTCATACAGTTTTTATTCCATAACGAAAATTTCTATACCGAATTTCTTATACCGAGATTTCTATACCGGAAATTTTCCATTACTCATTTCTAAATAATATTTTCTTAACACCATTTATTTTAGAGACACTGATACCATTTCTTATGATACCGATACCAGAGAATAAGAAACTGGTACTGAGAATTTTCTTACGCATTGTCTTCTGTAATCTGATACCGGTTATTTTTTCTTTCATGCCATAAATCAGGATATTGGTACCAAAATTTGTAAAAAACAATTTTTCATAAAATATTTTCTTACACTTTACTCGTACTAATTTTATGAAAATCCATTCCAAAATTTATAATTCCAGAATTTATTATTCAAATCTTTAACTCCTTAGAATTCTGATTATTAGAATTCTTTTTGTCATATAATTTCAATTTTATCAGATTCCAAATTCCTTACACTCAAGGTGTAAGATCTTTATATTCATGGTTAGTTATATAAAACAATGTCATTGTTTATATTATAAAATAAATGTTGTATGTTTGCCACGTGTCCAGGTCCCTCTGATATTTAAGGAAATATGACTATTGGAGTGGAACCGACCAGTAGATTTTTGAAAGCTATAAATAGGACCTCAGATGATGAGATCGATATACAAGAACAGAAAACAAGTTCACATGTTTTCATTTTGGAGTTCATCTCTCTAAAAGTGAATTTATCTATAGTGAGAGGCTCTTATAAACTCTCAAGCTTCGTGCAGAAATTTTGAACAGCTTGTTCAAACTTTTCTTCATGCAGAATTGATTTGTGTAGAGGTGCGATTTCCTTAAAATCAGAGACTTCAGGTTTTGAAGTCATAGGTGTCAATTTCCTTACAAATCGAGGGCTTGCAGGGATAGCAAGAAAGATATCAATCTTAGGATTGAGGGCTTACCTGGGGTTTGGGTAAGATAGGCTTTCTTGTAAGTATAAAACAAGGGACCTTTATCCAAGATTGTGGGATACCCTCCTCTTTTGGTTAAAAGAAGATTGTATTTTTATGTTTCTTTGTAAGAGTTAGGAAGTTTTCTTTTTGTATAAACTTTATAACTTGTATCTATGGTTTTAAGAAATTATATACGCCTTGTGGTAGGATTTATTTGTAAGAAAAGTTTCTTAAGATTTAGACTTAAGAACTTTATATTTATTTAAAAAGGTGATTTCTTATTAGAGGTGTAGTGAATTTTTTTTATACAAAATGTCATTATGAAATTTTTAAAGTATAAAATTCACCCCCCTGTATATTGTGCTTTTCAGCACTATTGCGATCCTAGTATTGGTATAGAGTAGAATATCATACTCCATACCTTCCTAACACCACCCCCATGGATAACCACCCCCACCCCCTGGACACCACCCCACCCCCTTAGACACCCCCCTCCCACCCCCTGGACACCCCCACCCCCATGGATACCCACCCCACCCCCCTGGACGCCACCCCACCCCCCTTGGACACCCCCCCCCAACCCCTTGGACCGCCCCCCACCCCCAGGACACCACCCCACCCCTCAGACACCCCCCCCCCACCCCCTTGTACACCCCCACCCCTTGGAAATCCCCCAACCCCATGGACACCACCCCACCCTCTAGACACCCCCATAGATAGCACCCCCCCCCCCCACCACCCTGGACACCCTCTGGACACCCCCCACCCCCCCTAGACACCCCTACCCCTGTGGATATCCCCCCAACCCCCTGGACAGCCCCCCCACCCCCAGTACACACCCATCCCCCCGAACCCCCCCCCCACCCCCCTGGACACCCCCTACCCCCTTGGACACCCCCCACCCCCCCCCCCCCCGACCCCCTGTACACCCCCTACCCCATTGATAGCCCCCTAACCCCCTAGACATCCCCCCACCCCCTGGACACCCCCCACCCCCTAGACACCACCCCACCCCCTGGACACCCCCTACCCCTTGGACATCCCCCAACCCCCTTGGACACCACCCCACCCCCCTGGACACCCCCCCTGGACACCCCCCCTGACAGCCCAAATGGAGAGCCCCCCGGATAGAATATTACTATCATCTAAACCAAATATTTCCTGGTGTTGTTCTTTTTTTCTTTTATATCATGAACTATTTCATTCATGTTAATTTTCATCAAATGGAAGTGCTTTTAGAAGAAAAATGAGGTGGCCAAACTGGAAGTAGGGGTGGATTAGAGTGATAGATGTAGTGCCTCAACTACCCAGTCTCAAATGTTGAATCACGATAGTTTTATCAATTGTAATATATAACTTCCATAAATTGATATTCACCACCTAGGCCCAAAAAGTGGTATCAATTTTTTGTTATAATTTATTAGCTGACCAAATTACCAAGACTCGGAATTTGAGATTGGTTGGAAGACTAATGAGAAAACATTCAGCTATTACCCGGTTTCAGTATTTAGTAATGTGGAGGGAGAGGGTTTGGAAAGTAACTACTAGGACTATGAGGACTATTCTAAAAGGTTTATATTCTAGTGAATATGGAATGTAATTTTCACAATGTATGAAATGTTGGAGTCTGGTGTATGAAATATTGTATTTTGTGTGCAGGTGTATTGGCTTGTGTCTCTAGATGTATTTGATTTGCTACAGGTGTATTGGAGTCTAGTGTATGCAATTTTGGAGGCTTCTGCATATTGGATTCTGTGTGCAGGTGATATTGGATTCTATGTGGTGTATTGGCCTAGGTGCATAGGCTTCTTGCAGGTGTATTGGGTTCTGCATATTTGGGTGTTGGGTTTGGCATGCTACTGTGAAATCTGGGTGAAGGATATACCAACGGTTTATAACTGTTGGTATACTGCTGAAGAAAATTTTAATACTATACCAACAGTTTATAACCATTGGTAAAGGGGTGAAAGGTATACCAATGGTTACAAAACCGTTGGTATATCAAAAAACCTTAGCATTTTACCAACAGTTTTCTGCAACCATTGGGAAAAAACTATACCAACGGTTCAAAAACTGTTGGTAAAACACTGAATGCTTTGTTAACCAACAGTTTTAAACCATTGGTATATATTTTTTCCAACAGTTCTAGGTAACCATTGGGAAGATGTGATTTTCTATAGAATAGACCAACGGTTATTTAAAACCCGTTGGTATATATCTATCCCTACTCCATACTTACCAACGGTTTTCCAAACCATTGGTATATTGTATACCAACGGTTTTCCCTTCAATACCAACAGTTTTAAACCATTGGTATAGTTTAACTTTCCAATAGTGTCCCCATGTAAGAAAATGAAATTAAATAAATCTTAAAATTTAATTAAAAGAAGTATATTCATCATATAACATGTCAAATATCAGTATATACACCTCGTAAAAGAATATAGGTGTATAACAAACATGTTTCTCGAAGAATGAAAATTGATACAAAACTATCCTACTGATTTGGTAACTTTTGAATGGTAAAACCCCGTGAAAGAAAGATCATCAAATGGATGTGTAAATAGCCATAAATATAATTATAATAATCATAAAATAAATTCATGGATAGTATATACACCACACAAAGGAATGAATGGTGAATAAAGCATAAGTCTTACGGAAATAAATGTAATACTAGAAAACTCTTTCCTTATGTATTGACTCTTGTCATACTCATAAAAACCTCATATATAATAAATAGATTTTTATTATACATATATTAAAGAAAAATATTCTTATATATAATACCATATATGATTTGATTATGACTTTATATTACCCTTTTATAAACAATTATGTGTTCATGTCACACTTCGGGCATTATCTTCTTTGTTGTTCGTACATGTTTTGACTTATTATTCTTGATCATCTTACTTAGATCATTAATTTATTATCTAAATAATGTAAAATATGATATAAATATTTATAATAATCAATAAATGATATAAATATGAAATGGAATACACCATTTATGGAGACAGTAGGTCGTACGTACGCATGAACGTTGTTTCTGTTTAATTATCATTTTGAAAGAAAGAAAGTAAATGAAATATATATATATATATATTATAATTATAGTAGAATTATTATTTCATATATATCATATACGTTTAATAAAATCATCCTTAATATGTTCCATGAAAAGTGTGAATGAATCACGTTTTTTTGAGGAGGCGGTAGTACACACGTCCACAAACGAAGTTATCTTATTTACGTAAAATGGAAAGCATGAAGGTATGTTTTATATAATAATTAAAAAAGATTAAATATATCATAAATATAATATATATCATATAAAAATAGAGTTTCCATAATAATTCTCAACCATGATAGGTGGTAAAGGAAAAAATCAACATCATTTTGTGAGGTGGTAGTTCACCATACACAAGAATGATAAGTTCATTACCCAATAGATAGAAGTGTGTGTAAGTGTAGTTAAAAAAATTAGAATAAAAAAATCTTAGTATATTTAGAATAATGAGTTTATTATATAATAAAGTAATAATAATATTTTATAGGGTGGAGAATGAAAATAAAACAAAGGATCTTGAGGAATGATGTTACCTCTACTTTGGGTAACTCCATTGGGTTTGCAACAATGGTCTTCCTTGGATGAATTTCCTCACAAAAGTAGGATTCTAGGATGAAGTTATGGATTTTTGGAGGTTATTTAGGCATATTTTTTCTGATTCAAAGGGATTGAGATGTGTGAATAAGTGGGAGGGTGAGTGTCTTTTTATAGTGGAGGAGGAGTGTCATTCTTATAAATTTTTGAAAAGGGAATTCCACCCACGTTTTTCCTATGAAAAGTGGCTCAAATAATGATACCAATCTTATAAAAGGGGGTATAGGGTATAAATATGGACATAAATTTACTTTTGGTCAAGTTTATAGGTCATTTTGGGCCTTAAGTTTAAGGTTTAGTACTTTGTTAAGCTAATTTTTCTCTTAATCACTATAATTAATTTTAATCACTTTCACTAATTTTTTTTTGTCAAAGACTATCTTGAACTTATTAGAAATTATAAATTATAATGAATCCAAATATAGAATCCATTTTTCCAAATTATAATCACAAAAGTAATATAAATTAATTTAAAATTAATCTCACAGACATGGTGTCACAATTAGTTTTTTAAGCAAAAATGTTTAAAATCATGGGATGTTTTTATATCAAATTTCAATGTGAAATTGGTTCCAATAACCTAAATTAGATTAATTTATGTAAATTTAATATAATTAAACTTTAAAACAAAATTAAAATATAATTTAACAATATAAATAAATTAGATGGAAATGAAGTTTTGAATTAAAATTCAGTATTTGTCACTCTTCATCCCAAAATGAAGTTTTTTAGAAAAATCCCAAAAATTCACCCTAAGATAATTTTGAAATTATGAAATAAAAAATTAAATTTATTTTATAAAATTAAATTCCTAAAATTATCTAAAATTAATTTTATTATTGTTCACAGAAATACGTAAAAAGCAGTTCTTTTAAGAAAATAGTATTTTCAAACATATAAAGACTTTACTAAAAAAATTGTATGTATTCCTAACAATATGTTTTATTTATATAAAACCATTATAAATAATATTTAAAAATTATTTATTACTATTCATATTACTAAGTTTAATGGATATGTTATAACTATCATGTTTAAATAATTATAATGATAAAATGTTGTTTTGTAGAAACTCAGTGTTGCGTGTAATACAAGCCAAGTCGATGTTTCATGTATCACAAGATTAACTTAGTATAGAATATAATGAAAGTTTGACTTATTGTATCATGAAATGTAGGACAACAAAGAAAATTAATTTATTTGAAAAAAAGGTTCATAAAAACTCAGGGTGTTACACTTTATACACCTCAGTGTGCCACCTTGGGTGGATCTTGTTCTATTTTCGAAGAAAGATGATGGAAAACTTCACCTATATGTTGATTTCTAGAAAATAAATCAATTTATGGTATTGAAAAAGAATATGTTTTCATGGATTGATGATTTTTTTGACCAATTGAAAGGGGATAAGTGGTTCTCAAATATTGATCTTCGGTCTAGTTATCCTCAGCTGAGAATAAAAGAATCTAACATTCAGAAAACTGCCTTCTGGAGCAGGTGTGGACATTATGAGTATATTGTAATGTTGTTTATTCTAACCAATGATCATTTAGTATTTATGAATTTGATGAATAGGATCTTCCATGATTATCTTGATACTTTCATGGTGGTCTTTGAGGATGACATCCTAGTTTACTCTCAGTCCGAGGAGGATTATGCATGTCATATGAGAGTAGTTCTGAAAGTTTTGAGAAATCACCAACTCTATACCAAGATATCGAAATTTGATTTTTGGATTTGTTAAGTCATTTTCTTAGTACACGTGATCTCAGAACATGGTGTCTTAGTTGACCCTGAAAAGGTGAAAGTTGTTATGACATGGGAACAACTGCAAAATGTTTTCAAGATTTAGAGATTATTGGGCCTAGTAGGATATTATCACCATTTTGTAAAGGATTTTTCAAATATGGCTTCTCCAATGACTTCTCTCACTTAAAATGGGGTAAAGTTTATTTGGGATGGAAAATTTTATATTTATTTTGTTCAGCTAAAACATCTTTTGACTTCTGCACCGGTGTTGACTCTTCTAGAGGTTGGGCGGGGCTTTGTTGGATTTTTTAATGCATCAAGTTTGGGTTTGGGATGTGTTCTTATGAAGGGTGGTCACATGGTAGCCCATGGTTCTCAGCATCTTAGCCCACATGAGAATAATTATCTGACACATGACCTTGAAATCATAGTTGTGATGCAAGCACTTAAGATTTAGAAACATTACCTTTTTGGAGAAAGTTTTACCATGTATTCTGACCACATGAGCTTGATTTATATCTTCCCTTAAAAATATTTGAATCTACACCAGTGGCATTGGGTGGTGTACCTACAGTCTTTTGGTTTTCACATTGCCTATACCCCGGGGAAGGGGAATGTTGTTTCTGATGCATTGAACAAGAAATTTACAACCCATGTCATGAAATAATCATCAGAAGATTGGAACTTGATGGATAATTTTGAATAGTTTCTTTTAGGAGATTGGGAAGAGGATGATAAGGTTGTCTTGGCCAGTGTTTAGTTGACCTCCACTCTTCTTGAGATGATTCTTTAGGAACAACATCTTGATGACAATTTTCATTGCATTAGGGACTCTATTTATGGAGGGGAGACCATTATTGACGGGTTCATTCTCCATAGAGGGTATCCTGTGTTTCTAGAACTAGTACATTTTACCTTTTATAGTGAGAAGATCTGTGATGGTGGATTTCCATAATTCCCAGTGGGTTGTGTACCTAGGAACCAAAAATATTTTTTATGATGTGCAATGAAGATTCTAGTGTCCATGTATGAGATGATACATTTTTGACTTTGTCTCGCATTGCTACACTTTCCAACAAGTCAAGGTTGAGCACCAGAGACCTTCGGGTTTTCTTCAGCCACTTCCAATGAAGACTTGGAAGTGGTATGATATCTTTATGGATTTTTTGGTTGGGTTTCTACGTACCTCTAAAAAGAAGAATGTGGTATGAGTTTTGATCAATCAGCTGACCAAATCAACTCACTTTATACCCATTCGTGGTACAACCAAAGTTGAGGAGTTGAGAAATCACTATGTGAAAGAGATTTTCCATTTGTAATAAGTTACATCTGCTATAGTATATAATATAGATCCATTTTTTACCACTCCTTTTTTGTGAGGCCTTCAAGAGGCAATGGGATCTTAGGTTGGTTTAAGTGCAGCGTACCATATGTAAATGGATGTTTAGAAAGTGAGGAATATAAAAATTGTTGAGGACATGCTTTGTGCATTCATCCTTGATTTTGGTGGATCTTGGGATGACCATTTGGTACTGGTTTAGTTTACTTATAACAATATTTACCATTCCACAATCAAAATATCTCCTTTTGAGGCCATGTATGGTTGGCCATGTAAATCTCCATTGTACTAGTCGGATATTGGAGAAACTTCCTCAGTTGGACCAAGCTTGTTTTAAGAGATGACAACAAATATTCAGTTGATTCATTAAATAATGTTGACGACACATATATGATATAAATTTTATGTTTATTTTCATCAAAGACCATTGGAGTTTTTTATTGGTGATGAGATGTTCTTGATATTTTCACCTCGATTGGGTCACCGATGTCTTGGAGGGAAAGGAAAGATTGATCCTCATTATGTGATACCTTTTGAGGTTTTTGAGTAGGTAGGTAAAGTGTCTTATCATTTATCATTTCCACCATAATTTACGTTGATAAATAATTTCTTCCATATATCACAGCTTCAGAAGTATCTTTCTGACCCTTCTCATGTCTTGAGCTAGGAGGATCTTGACGTTGAGTCCGATTTACCCATGACTGAGAATCCAATCTAGATAGTTGATTTTGAGACAAAGGTACTTCATGGGAGTAATATAACTTTGATATCGTTGGTTCAAGGTGTGAACTTGTTCATACCAAACCTTGTGAGATTATCACACAATGGTGGAGTGATTTTTATTTTGTTGCGTTTTTTTTTTACTTCTCCATTTCCTCCCTCATGAGTCTACTTTCTGCTTCCATTGAAACCATAGAATCAATGGAGGGCTAACCCACTTATGGGTTGATCCAAGGGAGTATCAAGGGGCTGGATTGGATATTATTTATCACCTCATTAATGTATAATCACTTCTTTAATTGAGATTTTTATTTCATGATTTTTAAACTCCATCATCCTTGTTGAATTTAAGGCCACACACTTCAAGTGCTAATACGAACCTTCACCTTGAAGTGATCAAAACTTTGATCCTTCAAGTGTATAGGTGATTAGTATTAAAGGGTTTAGGCATTAAACTAGTAAGTGATGATGTTGTTTTATCTCCTTAAATGAACCCATCTCAAATATAAGAAATTGAAATCATTAAAAAGGAAATACGTCCAATCCACCCCGAGCGATAACCAAGGATCAACTCATTATTTTAATTTGAATTCACTTAAGTCTCTTAGAATTAACTTAAACCCATATAAAATCAACCCAAAGTTGGCCACTTCATAGCCAAAAACAGTCCTTAGAATGTGTGTGTCTATAGATTACTTTTTAGGTCTCTGTGGATTCGATAACCCAAGCTAGAATACAAGGACCGTTTTACCTTCATCTCTTGGGTAAATTTGAGCGAGAATCAAATTTTGGTGTCGTTGCCGGGGACCCAAGTAAGTTATCTTAGACATGATTATTCGTTTTCTTCATCCCTCTTCTCTTTTCTCACCCCTCACTCCTATGGAAATCAATTTTGAACAAGTCCAAACATGGGAAACCTATCCCCACTTTGATCACCCAACCTCATGTGTGATGTACAATGACCATCCTAATTTCTACATGTGGGATCATCAACAACCTAATGAACCACATTGTTTTTACCCCTATGATCCACAAAACATCCCAACATATAATGAGTTTCAATCACCACAAAGCCAATATGAACACCCTCCTGTCCAATTCCAACAACTTAATTATCCACCTAAAATAGACCATATTTCTCAACCCCTTACCCATCATGATCCACAACCGTTACTTGAAAAATTGTGTCAAAAAATGGAAATAATGAATTTTGAGGTTTCATCATTGAGGTTAGAACTACAAAGCATTAAAAATTGTGAGTAACTCATCCCTACACAAACTATCCCTTCCATAACCTTATGTGAAGTGTCTAGTTTCCCACAAACCTCTCATGAATTTACTGAAGAGAAAACCTTTGGATATGGGGAAGATAAGAAGGATCATGGAATTTTTTATAGGTGTTAAATCAAGAGGAAAATTATTTTTTGTATTCACAAGAGGGAAATTTGACATCATGGATTGAGTCTCATGAATATAACTCCATTGATGATTTTTCAAAAACACAAATCACTGAACCATTAAGAGAAATCACAAAATTTGAGTCCATACCCATTCCTGAAACTAGTCTTTCCAATTTGGTGGTTGAATCTTCTATTCAAAATGAACCAATTCTGTTGATAAAATTTGAAAATGAAACTGAGTTCAATTCAAAGTCCCAACCTCTGTTTGAGAGTTTTAGCCTACCTGAACTTGAACAAAAGGACATTCCATCCACCCTTAAGTTTCCATTCATTGGGGATAGCCAAAAACTTCCATTTGTCACCATTTCTTATCTTGAAGCCACTAAAGAGGTGATTATTCATAATGTCTTAGAAAATACTACAAAAGAAATTGAATCCATCATTTATGATATTCCTTGGATTTACCTGCTCATTTTAGAACAGAGGTTTGTGCATGAAACAAATTCTAAACATAGAATCAATCTCAACCTAGTATAAGTGGTGAAACATGTGGTCCTTAAAATATTGAAAGTTGGTATTGGATAATTTGGGGGGTTCAATTCGAGCTAATGACATTAAACAAAGCGCTGTATGGGAGGCAACCCATGGTTTTCAAGTTTCCTATCATTTTGTTGTTTTAATAAAATTTATATTTTAATTAATCATTTTTATATTTAAAAAAAATAGACTGTTGACATGTTCTTCTATTATGAGTATGGATGGGTATGAAAGGGGATAACCATATTCATCTGTGTCACGTGGTGTGATCCTTGAGTAATACCTTACCCAGAAATTTAAAAAAGAAGACAATGTATCATCAGTTTATTTTATTTTATATATATACTTATATTTTACTTATATATATATATACTCTTTTGTATTGTTTGTTTGTTTTTTTCCGCTAGGGAACTCTGAAAGTGACATGGATATCAAGGGACTAAATTGGAGCAGCAAGAACTTCAAACTTCAACCACCAGGTGATTTCATTCCATGATCCTAATATTTCAATTTCCTTATTGAACTTCCCTTTTATTCAACTACCCCCTTCTAAATTTTCTTTTCTTTAAACACAGTGGACAGTGTTATTTTAAGTTGGGGGGGAGATAAAATAAAAAATTATTTCGTGTCAAAAAAAATGAATGATTTGAAAAAAAATTGTGTAAATGGAAGGAAGAATTCCTTTAACTTTGAACATGGTAATACACATTTCACACTTTGAAACTGAATATCAAATAATTTAGCATGCCCTGATTCTTATTTTAATCTTTTTATAATTTCATGAGCATAGATTTTGGAAAGTGTGGCTTTCCAATGTGATATTTCATCGTTTATATTTTCATCCAAATAAAAAAAGATCACAATGCACGTACCTTGGATAGTGGGGTATTAGTTTGAGTTCATGGGGCCCCTAAATGAATAGAATAGTTTTGGTGATCATTTTAGTCTAATATGAGTATTCAAAAAAAATATTTAAAAAAAATTGCGTGTAGAGCAATGAAATGACCTAATGCGTGGCTTTCGGCACTTGGGGATCGTGACTCCATAGTTGGCTGGCCCAGAGTTAGTAATTTTATCTCTATTTTTGGTAATTTGAATTTTTTTTTGACTGAGTTAACTCGAGATGATGCCCGATTATGTGGGCTTCACTTGGTTCCCTAAGGTCTTTGAGCCTGGGAGTCATCGGCAAAGTCTCGCTACAGAGGTTGACTCTTTTGAGTGCAACTTCAATTACCATGGAAAAATTGCAAAAACAAAAAAAAAACAAAAACAAAAAAAACAAAAAATTATACAAAAAAAATGAATACTCATATTAATATTGAAATATGATTCCACCTAGCGCTTCCATAATTTCCCCCTTGAATAAAGATGAACCCACATGTCTATTGTGATGCACAACACATCCTCATACTTAATTGACATTGGATGAAATATCGCAATGAATTTGAACAAAGGAATGGGATTGGGATTGTGATCTGCTTATGAAACAATCTTGTATTAAAATATTTTTATGGGTTTCATGATTGTTTGGTATAAGGTTTTTTGGTGATCATTGTGTATTAAAATGTTTTTTGGAAAAGGGAATTCAAATTTCATATTGTTGAGATATATTTTGCTCAGGACTAGCAAAACTCAAGTTGGGGGGTGTGATTATCCACTAAATGAGGATAATATTCATTGGTAATATATATAATATTCATGTTCTTTATTATTCATAAACACCATTTTAGTGAATTTTACCCTTTGAACATCATTTCATATTATGATTGTAATACCTTCTTAAAGTCCAATATTATGTGGTACATTTTTGAACATCATTTAAAGTACCAAATGATTCATCTGATTATACATATTTTAATTTGATATTTTTTGAAATTGATCTAAACTCCAATATGAACATGTTTCATTCAGGGACCAATGGAGAATTCATGGAGGATGATGGAGATATTTGGCAATGAAAGGAAGCAATTCTGGAGAAGGTAGATTGGACATCAGCCCACTGATGAGACTGTGGGGCCCAAAATATAGGCTCAATAAACCCCACATTTCGTGGCATGATAGAGGACATGCGGATGAACAAATAACGCTTCAGGATCCAATGCTAATTCGTCTTCCATGGTGTCCATTTAGGCAGCCAAAGTTATAGATAAAATTATGGGCCAGATTCTGCGGCCCAGAAAAATAGCCCACAAATTTGTTCATATCTCGGAATAAATAACTCTAAATGGTCCCACATTTTACAAGCTGTTAGAAGAAATCCGGAGCTTCATTTTCATCTTCTATGGCCCACTCTGATTCAGCCATCTAGAAGGTCATCCAAACGCGTCTGTTCGGTGGATAAAAGTTGGCTGCCAACTCGGGTCAAATGTGGAAAAGTTCAAATTCCACAAGCTTTCCACCACCTATGGCCTACCAAAATTAATTTAGATGCTTTTTACTATTGGAGGCTTGACCCAAGTTATCAAAAATTCCTATTTAAGGCAGTTTTGTTGGAGGATTTAGGAATCTTTGAGCTTGTTTTCATCTTAATGTTATGCTGCCAATTTCTCTTTGTAATGTTCTTCCTTCACATGTAAGTTGTTTTAATTCATCCTTGTTTCTTAATAAAAGTTCTTCTTCTCTTATCATTATGTTATTCTCCTTATCACTTTGATACCGTTGGTTCAAGGTGTGAACTTGTTCATACCAAACCTTGTGAGATTATCACACAATGGTGGAGTGATTGTTATTTTGTTGCGTTTTTTTTACTTCTCCATTTCCTCCCTCATGAGTCTACTTTCCGCTTCCATTGAAACCATAGAATCAATGGAGGGATAACCCACTTATGGGTTGATCCAAGGGAGTAGCAAGGGGATGGATTGTATGTTATTTATCACCTCATTAATGTATAATCACTTCTTTAATTGATATTTTTATTTGATGATTTTTAAACTCCATCATCCTTGTTGAATTTAAGGCCACACACTTCAAGTGCTAATACGAACCTTTACCTTGAAGTGATCAAAAACTTTGATCCTTCAAGTGTATAGGTGATTAGTATTAAATGGTTTAGGCATTAAACCAGTAAGTGATGATGTTGTTTTATCTCCATAAATGAACCCATCTCAAATATAAGAAATTGAAATCATTAAAAAAGAAATACGTCCAATCCACCCTGAGCGATAACCTAGGATCAACTCATTCTTTTAATTTGAATTAACTTAAGTCTCTGAGAATTAACTTAAACCCATCTAAAATCAACCCAAATTTGGCCACTTCATAGCCAAAAACAGTCCTTAGAATGTGCGTGTCTGTAGATTACTTCTTAGGTCTCTGTGGATTCGATAACCCAAGCTAGACTACAAGGACCCTTCTACCTTCATCTCTTGGGTAAATTTGAGCGAGAATCAAATTTTGGAACCGTTTCCGGGGACCCAAGTAAGTTTTCTTCGACATTATTATTCTTTTTCTTCATCCCTCTTATCTTTTCTCACCCCTCACCCCTATGGAAGTCAATTTTGAACAAGTCCAAACATGGGAAACCTATCTCCACTTTGATCACCCAACCCCATGTGTGATGTACAATGACCATCCTAATTTCTACATGTGGGATCATCAACAACCTAATGAACCACATTGTTTTTACCCCTATGATCCACAAAACATCCCAACATATAATGAGTTTCAATCACCACAAAGCCAATATGAACACCCTCCTGTGCAATTACAACAACTTAATTATCCACCTGAAATAGACCATATTTCTCAACCCCTTACCCATCATGATCCACAACCTTTACTTGAAAAATTGTGTCAAAAAATGGAAATAATGAATTTTGAGGTTTCATCATTGAGGTTAGAACTACAAAGCATTAAAAATTGTGAGGAACTCATCCCTACGCAAACTATCCCTTCCATAACCTTATGTGAAGTGTCTAGTTTCCCACAAACCTCTCATGAATTTACTGAAGAGAAAACCTTTGGGTATGGGGAAGATAAGAAGGATCATGGAATCCTTGATGGGTGTTTAAATCAAGAGGAAAATGATTTTTTTTATTCACAAGAGGGAAATTTGACATCATGGATTGAGTCTCATGAATATAACTCCATTGATGATTTTTCAAAAACACAAATCACTGAACCATTAAGAGAAATCACAAAATTTGAGTCCATACCCATTCCTGAAACTAGTATTTCCAATTTGGTGGTTGAATCTTCTATTCAAAATGAACCAATTCTGTTGAGAAAATTTGAAAATGAAACTGAGTTCAATTCAAAGTCCCAACCTATGTTTGAGAGTTTTAGCCTACCTGAACTTGAACAAAAGGACATTCCACCCACCCTTAAGTTTCCATTCATTGGGGATAGCCAAAAACTTCCATTTGTCACCATTTCTTATCTTGAAACCACTAAAGAGGTGATTATTCATAATGTCTTAGAAAATACTACAAAAGAAAGTGAATCCATCATTTATGATATTCCTTGGATTTACCTGCTCATTTTAGAACAAAGGTTTGTGCATGAAACAAATTCTAAACATAGAATCAATCTCAACCTAGTAGAAGTGGTGAAACATGTGGTCCTTAAAATATTTAAAGTTGGTATTGGATAAGTTGGGGGGTTCAAGTCGAGCTAACGACGTTAAACAAAGTGCTGCATGGGAGGAAACCCATGGTTTTCAAGTTTCCTATCATTTTGTTTTTTTAATAAAATTTATATTTTAATTAATCATTTTTATATTAAAAAAAATAGACTGTTGACATGTTCTTCTATTATGAGTATGGATGGGTATGAAAGGGGAGCACCATATTCATCCGTGTCACGTGGTGTGATCCTTGAATATTACCTTACCCAGAAATTTAAAAAAGAAGACAATTTATCATCAGTTTATTTTATTTTATATATATACTAATATTTTACTTATATATATATATATATACTCTTTTTTATTGTTTTTTTTGTTTTATTTTCCACTAGGGAACTCTGCAAGTTACATGGATATCAAGGGACTAAATTGGAGCACCAAGAACTTCAAACTTCAACCACCAGGTGACTTCATTCCATGATCCTAATATTTCAATTTCCTTATTGAACTTCCATTTTATTCCTCTACCCCCTTCTAAATTTTATTTTATTTAAACACTGGGGAAAGTGTTATTTTAAGTTGGGGGGGAGATAAAATAAAAAATTATTTCGTGTCAAAAAAAATGAATGATTCGAAAAAAAAAATTGTGTAAATGGAAGGAAAAATTCCTTTAACTTTGAACATGGTAATACACATTGCACACTTTGAAACTGAATATCAAATAATTTAGCATGCCATGATTCTGATTTTAGTCTTTGTATAATTTCATGATCATAGATTTTGGAAAGTGTGGCTGTCCAATGTGATATTTCATCGTTTATATTTTCATCCAAATAAAAAAAAGATCACAATGCACGTCCCTTGGATAGTGGGGTATTAGTTTGAGTTCATGGGGTCCCCTAAATAAATATCATAGGTTTTGTGATCATTTTAGTCTAATATGAGTATTCAAAAAAAATATTAAAAAAAAAATTGTGCGTAGAGAAATGAAATGACCTAATGCATGGCTTTCGGCACTTGGGGATCATGACTCCATAGTTGTCTGGCCTAGAGTTAGTAATTTTGACTCTATTTTTGGTAATTTTAATTCATTTTTGACTAAGTTAACTCGAGATGATACCCAATTATGTGGGCTTCACTTGGTTCCCTAAGGTCTTTGAGCCTGGGAGTCATCAGCAAAGTCTCGCTACAGGGGTTGACTCTTTTGAGTGCAACTTCAATTACCATGTCAAAATTGCAAAAACAAAAAAAACAAAAAAAACAAAAAAATATACAAAAAAAATGAATAATAATATTAATATTGAAATATGATTCCACCTAGCGCTTCCATAATTTCCCCCTTGAATAAAGATGAACCGCCATGTCTATTGTGATGCACAACACATCCTCATACTTAATTGACATTGGATGAAATATCGCAATGAATTTGAACAAAGGAATGGGTTTGGGATTGGGATATTCTTATGAAACTATCATGTATTAAAATATTTTGATGGGTTTCATCATTTTTTGGTATAAGGTTTTTTGGTGATCATTGTGTATTAAAATGTTTTTTGGAAAAGGGAATTCGAATTTCATATTGTTGAGATATATTTTGCTCGGGACTAGCAAAACTCAAGTTGGGGGGTGTGATTAGCCACTAAATGAGGATAATATTCATTGGTAATATATATAATATTCATGTTCTTTATTATTCATAAACACCATTTTAGTGCATTTTACACTTTGAACATCATTTCACATTATGATTGTAATACCTTCTTAAAATGCACTATTATGTGGTACATTTTTGAACATCATTTAACGTACCAAATGATTCAACTGATTATACATATTTTAATTTGATATTTTTTTAAATTTATCTACACTCCAATGTGAACATGTTTCATTTAGGGATCAATGGAAAATTCATGGAGGATGATGGAGATATTTGGCAATGAAAGGAAGCAATTCTGGAGAAGGCAGATTGGACACTAGACCACTGATGAGACTGCGGGACCCACCATATAGTCCCAATGAATCCCAAATTTTGTGGGATGATATAATACATGTAGAGTAACAAATAACTACTCAGGAGACAATGCTAATTCGGCCTCCATGGTGTCCATTTCGGCATCCCAAGTTAGAGATAAAATTATGGGCCAGATTCTGCGGCCCAGAAAAACAGTCCACTAATTTGATAATATCTCGGAATAAATAACTACAAATGGGCCCATATTTTACATAAGGTTAGAAGAAATCCGGATCCCCATTTTCTTCTTCTATGTCCCACTCTGATTCGGCCATCTAGAAGGTCATCCAAACGCATCTGTTCGGTGGATGAAAGTTGGCTGCCACCTCGGGTCAAATGTGGAAAAGTCCAAATTTCACAAGCTTTCCACCACCTATGGCCTACCAAAATTAATTGAGATGCTTTGTACTGTTTGAGGCTCGACCCAAGGGATCAAAAATACCTATTTAAGGCAGTGGTGTTGGGAGATTTAGGAATCTTTGATCTTGTTTTCATCTTAATGTTATGCTGCCAATTTCTCTTTGTAATGTTCTTCCTTCACATGTAAGTTGTTTTAATATATCCTTGTTTCTTAATAAAAGTTCTTGTTCTCTTATCATTATGTTATTCTCCTTATCACTTTTATACCGTTGGTTAAAGGTGTGAACTTGTTCATACCAAACCTTGTGAGATTATCACACAATGGTGGAGTGATTGTTATTTTGTTGCGTTTTTTTTACTTCTCCATTTCCTCCCTAATGAGTCTAATTTCTGCTTCCATTGAAACCATAGAATCAATGGAGAGCTAACCCACTTATGGGTTGATCCAAGGGAGTAGCAAGTGGCTGGATTGGATTTTATTTATCACCTCATTAATGTATAATCACTTCTTTAATTGAGATTTTTATTTGATGATTTTTAAACTCAATCATCCTTGTTGAATTTAAGGTCACACACTTCAAGTGCTAATACGAACCTTTACCTTGAAGTGATCAAAACTTTGATCCTTCAAGTGTATAGGTGATTAGTATTAAACGGTTTAGGAATTAAACCAGTAAGTGATGATGTTGTTTTATCTCCTTAAATGAACCCATCTCAAATATAAGAAATTGAAGTCATTAAAAAGGAAATACGTCCAATCCACCCCGAGCGATAACCTAGGATCAACTCATTATTTTAATTTGAATTCACTTAAGTCTCTTAGAATTAACTTAAACCCATCTAAAATCAACCCAAAGTTGTCCACTTCATAGCCAAAAACAGTCCTTAGAATGTGCGTGTCTATAGATTACTTCTTAGGTCTCTGTGGATTCGATAACCCAAGCTAGACTACAAGAACCGTTCTACCTTCATCTCTTGGGTAAATTTGAGCGAGAATCAAATTTTGGCGCCGTTTCCGGGGACCCAAGTAAGTTTTCTTAGACATTATCATTCTTTTTCTTCATCCCACTTCTCTTTTCTCACCCCTCACTCCTATGGAAGTCAATTTTGAACAAGTCCAAACATGGGAAATCTATCCCCACTTTGATCACCCAACCCCATGTGTGATGTACAATGACCATCCTAATTTCTACATGTGGGATCATCAACAACCTAATGAACCACATTGTTTTTACCCCTATGATCCACCAAACATCCCAACATATAATGAGTTTCAATCACCACAAAGCCAATATGAACACCCTCCTGTGCAATTCCAACAACTTAATTATCCACCTGAAATAGACCATATTTCTCTACCCCTTACCTATCATGATCTACAACCGTTACTTGAAAAATTGTGTCAACAAATGGAAATAATGAATTTTGAGGTTTTATCATTGAGGTTAGAACTACAAAGCATTAAAAATTGTGAGTAACTCATCCCTACACAAACTATCCCTTCCATAACCTTATGTGAAGTGTCTAGTTTCCCACAAACCTCTCATGAATTTACTGAAGAGAAAACCTTTGGATATGGGGAAGATAAGAAGGATCATGGAATTGTTGATTGGTGTTTAAATCAAGAGGAAAATGATTTTTTTTATTCACAAGAGGAAAATTTGACATCATGGATTGAGTCTCATGAATATAACTCCATTGATGATTTTTCAAAAACCCAAATCACTGAACCATTAAGAGAAATCACAAAATTTGAGTCCATACCCATTCCTGAAACTAGTCTTTCCAATTTGGTGGTTGAATCTTCTATTCAAAATGAACAAATTCTGTTGAGAAAATTTGAAAATGAAAATGAGTTCAATTCAAAGTCCCAACCTATGTTTGAGAGTTTTAGCCTACCTAAACTTGAACAAAAGGACATTCCATCCACCCTTAAGTTTCCATTCATTGGGTATAGCCAAAAACTTCCATTTGTCACCATTTCTTATCTTGAAACCACTAAAGAGGTGATTATTCATAATGTCTTAGAAAATACTACAAATGAAATTGAATCCATCATTTATGATATTCCTTGGATTTACCTGCTCATTTTAGAACAGAGGTTTGTGCATGAAACAAATTCTAAACATAGAATCAATCTTAACCTAGTAGAAGTGGTGAAACATGTGGTCCTTAAAATATTGAAAGTTGGTATTGGATAAGTTGGGGGGTTCAAGTCGAGCTAACGACGTTAAACAAAGCGCTGCATGGGAGGCAACCCATGGTTTTCAAGTTTCATATCATTTTGTTGTTTTAATAAAATTTATATTTTAATTAATCATTTTTATATTTAAAAAAAATAGACTGTTGACATGTTCTTCTATTATGAGTATGGATGGGTATGAAAGGGGAGCACCATATTCATCCGTGTCACGTGGTGTGATCCTTGAGTAATACCTTACCCAAAATTTTAAAAAGAAGACAATGTATCATCAGTTTATTTTATTTTATATATATACTTATATTTTACTTATATATATATATATATACTCTTTTGTATTGTTTGTTTGTTTTTTTTCACTAGGGAACTCTGCAAGTGACATGGATATCAAGGGACTAAATTGGAGTAGCAAGAACTTCAAACTTCAACCACCAGGTGACTTCATTCCATGATCCTAATATTTCTATTTCCTTATTGAACTTCCCTTTTATTCCTCTACCCCCTTCTAAATTTTCTTTTCTATAAACATTGGGGACAGTGTTATTTTAAGTTGGGGGGAGATAAAATAAAAAATTATTTCGTGTCAAAAAAATGAATGATTTGAAAACAAAATGTGTAAATGGAAGGAAGAATTCATTTAACTTTGAACATGGTAATACACATTGAACACTTTGAAACTGAATATCAAATAATTTAGCATGCCCTGATTCTGATTTTAATCTTTGTATAATTTCATGAGCATAGATTTTGGAAAGTGTGGCTGTCCAATGTGATATTTCATTGTTTATATTTTCATCCAAATAAAAAAAAGATCACAATGCACGTACCTTGGATAGTGGGGTATTAGTTTGAGTTCATGGGGTCTCCTAAATAAATAGCATAGGTTTGGTGATCATTTTAGTATAATATGAGTATTCAAAAAAATATTAAAAAAAATTGCGTGTAGAGCAATGAAATGACCTAACGCGTGGCTTTCGGCACTTGGGGATCGTGACTCCATAGTTGTCTGGCCCAGAGTTGGTAATTTTATCTCTATTTTTGGTAATTTGAATTTGTTTTTTACTGAGTTAACTCGAGATGATGCCCGAGTATGTGGGCTTCACTTGGTTTCCTAAGGTCTTTGAGCCTGGGAGTCATCAGCAAAGTCTCGCTACAGGGGTTGACTCTTTTGAGTGCAACTTCAATTACCATGGAAAAATTGCAAAAACAAAAAAAACAAAAAAAAAATAAAAAATTATACAAAAAAAATGAATACTCATATTAATATTGAAATATGATTCCACCTAGTGCTTCCGTAATTTCCCCCTTGAATAAAAATGAACCCCCATGTCTATTGTGATGCACAACACATCCTCATACTTAATTGACATTGGATGAAATATGGAAATGAATTTGAACAAAGGAATGTGTTTGGGATTGGGATCTTCTTATGAAACTATCTTGTATTAAAATATTTTGATGGGTTTCATGATTTTTTGGTATAAGTTTTTTTGGTGATCATTGTGTATTAAAATGTTTTTTGGAAAAGGGAATTCGAATTTCATATTGTTGAGATATATTTTGCTCAGGACTAGAAAAACTCAAGTTGGGGGGTGTGATTAGCCACTAAATGAGGATAATATTCATTGGTAATATATATAATATTCATGTTATTTATTATTCATAAACACCATTTTAGTGCATTTTACACTTTGAACATCATTTCACATTATGATTGTAATACCTTCTTAAAATGAACTATTATGTGGTACATTTTTTAACATCATTTAAAGTACCAAATGATTCATCTGATTATACATATTTTAATTTGATATTTTTTTAAATTTATCTACACTCCAATATGAACATGTTTCATTCAGGGATCAATGGAGAATTCATGGAGGATGATGGAGATATTTGGCAATGAAAGGAAGCAATTCTGGAGAAGGCAGATTGGACACCAGCTCACTGATGAGACTGTGGGGACCGAAATATAGTCCCAATGAATCCCAAATTTCGTGGGATGTTAGAAGACATGTATAGGAACAAATAACTCTTCTGGATTCAATTCTAATTCGTCCTCCATGGTGTCCATGTAGGCAGCCCAAGTTAGAGATAAAATTATGGGCCAGATTCTGCGGCCCAGAAAATCAGCCCACTAATTTTATCATATCTCGGAATAAATAACTTCAAATGGGCCCAAATGTTACAGGAGGTTAGAAGAAATCCGGAGATCCATTTTCTTATTCTATGGACCACTCTGATTCGGCCATATAGAAGGTAATCCAAACGCGTCTGTTCGGTGGATGAAAGTTGGCTGCCACCTCGGGTCAAATGTGGAAAAGTCCAAATTTCACAAGCTTTCCACCACCTATGGCCTACCAAAATTAATTGAGATGCTTTGTAATGTTGGAGGCTCGACCCAAGGGATCAAAAATTCTTATTTAAGGTAGTGGTGTTGGAGGATTTAGGAATCTTTGAGCTTGTTTTCATCTTAATGTTATGCTGCCAATTTCTCTTTGTAATGTTCTTCCTTCAAATTTAAGTTGTTTTAATTCATCCTTGTTTCTTAATAAAAGTTTTTCTTCTATTATCATTATGTTATTCTACTTATCACTTTGATACCGTTGGATCAAGGTGTGAACTTGTTCATACCAAACCTTGTGAGATTATCACACAATGGTGGAGTGATTGTTATTTTGTTGCGTTTTTTTTTACTTCTCCATTTCCTCCCTCATGAGTCTACTTTCCGCTTCCATTGAAACCATAGAATCAATGGAGGGATAACCCACTTATGGGTTGATCCAAGGGAGTAGCAAGGGGCTGGATTGGATATTATTTATCACCTCATTAATGTATAATCACTTCTTTAATTGAGATTTTTATTTGATGATTTTTAAACTCCATCATCCTTGTTGAATTTAAGGCCACACACTTCAAGTGCTAATACGAACCTTTACCTTGAAGTGATCAAAACTTTGATCCTTCAAGTGTATAGGTGATTAGTATTAAAGGGTTTAGACATTAAACCAGTAAGTGATGATGTTTTTTTATCTCCTTAAATGAACCCATCTCAAATATAAGAAATTGAAATCATTAAAAAGGAAATACGTCCAATCCACACCGAGCGATAACCTAGGATCAACTCATTCTTTTAATTTGAATTCAATTAAGTCTCTTAGAATTAACTTAAACCCATCTAAAATCAACCCAAAGTTGTCCACTTCATAGCCAAAAGCAGTCCTTAGAATGTGTGTGTCTATAGATTACTTTTTAGGTCTCTGTGGATTCGATAACCCAAGCTAGACTACAAGGACCGTTCTACCTTCATCTCTTGGGTAAATTTGAGCGAGAATAAAATTTTGGCGCCGTTTCCGGGGACCCAAGTAAGTTATCTTAGACATTATCATTCTTTTTCTTCATCCCTCTTCTCTTTTCTCACCCCTCACTCCTATGGAAATCAATTTTGAACAAGTCCAAACATGGGAAACCTATCCCCACTTTGATCACCCAACCCCATGTGTGATGTACAATGACCATCCTAATTTCTACATGTGGGATCATCAACAACCTAATGAACCACGTTGTTTTTACCCCTATGATCCACAAAAAATCCCAACATATAATGAGTTTCAATCACCACAAAGCCAATATGAACACCCTCCTGTGCAATTCCAACAACTTAATTATCCACCGGAAATAGACCATATTTCTCAACCCCTTACCCATCATGATCCACAACCGTTACTTGAAAAATTGTGTCAAAAAATGGAAATAATGAATTTTGAGGTTTTATCATTGAGGTTAGAACTACAAAGCATTAAAAATTGTGAGTAACTCATCCCTACAGAAACTATCCCTTCCATAACCTTATGTGAAGTGTCTAGTTTCCCACAAACCTCTCATGAATTTACTGAAGAGAAAACCTTTGGATATGGGGAAGATAAGAAGGATCATGGAATTTTTTATGGGTGTTTAAATCAAGAGGAAAATGATTTTTTGTATTCACAAGAGGGAAATTTGACATCATGGATTGAGTCTCATGAATATAACTCCATCGATGATTTTTCAAAAACACAAATCACTGAACCATTAAGAGAAATCACAAAATTTGAGTCCATACCCATTCCTGAAACTAGTCTTTCCAATTCGGTGGTTAAATCTTCCATTCAAAATGAACCAATTCTGTTGATAAAATTTGAAAATGAAACTGAGTTCAATTCAAAGTCCCAACCTATGTTTGAGAGTTTTAGCCTAACTGAACTTGAACAAAAGGACATTCCATCCACCCTTAAGTTTCCATTCATTGGGGATAGCCAAAAACTTCTATTTTTCACCATTTCTTATCTTTAAACCACTAAAGAGGTGATTATTCATAATGTCTTAGAAAATACTACAAAAGAAATTGAATCCATCATTTATGATATTCCTTGGATTTACCTGCTCATTTTAGAATAGAGGTTTGTGCATGAAACAAATTCTAAACATAGAATCAATCTCAACCTAATATAAGTGGTGAAACATGTGGTCCTTAAAATATTGAAAGTTGGTATTGGATAAGTTGGGGGGTTCAATTCGAGCTAACGATATTAAACAAAGCGTTGCATGGGAGGAAACCCATGGTTTTCAAGTTTCCTATCATTTTGTTGTTTTAATAAAATTTATATTTTAATTAATCATTTTTATATTTAAAAAAAATAGACTGTTGACTTGTTCTTCTATTATGAGTATGGATGGGTATGAAAGGGGAGAACCATATTCATCTGTGTCACGTGGTGTGATCCTTGAGTAATACCTTACCCAGAAATTTAAAAAAGAATACAATGTCTCATCAGTTTATTTTATTTTATATATATACTTATATTTTACTTATATATATATATATATACTCTTTTGTATTTTTTGTTTGTTTTTTTTCACTAGGGAACTCTGCAAGTGACATGGATATCAAGGGACTAAATTGGAGCAGCAAGAACTTCAAACTTCAACTACCAGGTGATTTCATTCCATGATCCTAATATTTCAATTTCCTTATTGAACATCCCTTTTATTCCTCTACCCCCTTCTAAATTTTCTTTTCTTTAAACACAGTGGACAGTGTTATTTTAAGTTGGGGGGGAGATAAAATAAAAAATTATTTTGTATCAAAAAAAATGAATGATTTGAAAAAAAAATTGTGTAAATGGAAGGAAGAATTCCTTTAACTTTGAATATGGTAATACACATTGCACACTTAAAAACTGAATATCAAATAATTTAGCATGCCCTGATTCTGATTTTAATCTTTGTATAATTTCATGAGCATAGATTTTGGAAAGTGTGGTTGTCCAATGTGATATTTCATCGTTTATATTTTAATCCAAATAAAAAAAAGATCACAATGCACGTACCTTGGATAGTGGGGTATTAGTCTGAGTTCATGGGGCCCCTAAATAAATAGCATAGGTTTGGTGATCATTTTAGTCTAATATGAGTATTGAAAAAAAAATATTAAAAAAAATTGCGTGTAGAGCAATGAAATGACCTAATGCGTGGCTTTCGGCACTTGGGGATCGTGACTCCATAGTTGTCTGGCCTAGAATTAGTAATTTTATCTCTATTTTTGGTAATTTGAATTTGTTTTTGACTGAGTTAACTCGAGATGATGCCCGAGTATGTGGGCTTCACTTGGTGCCCTAAGGTCTTCAAGCCTGGGAGTCATCGGCAAAATCTCGCTACAGAGGTTGACTCTTTTGAGTGCAACTTCAATTACCATGGAAAAATTGCAAAAACAAAAAAAACAAAAAATTATACAAAAAAAATGAATACTCATATTAATATTGAAATATGGTTCCACCTAGCACTTCCGTAATTTCCACCTTGAATAAAGATGAACCCACATGTCTATTGTGATGCACAACACATCCTCATACTTAATTGACATTGGATGAAATATCACAATGAATTTGAACAAAGGAATGGGATTGGGATTGGGATCTGCTTATGAAATAATATTGTATTAAAATATTTTTATGGGTTTCATAATTGTTTGGTATAAAGTTTTTTGGTGATCATTTTGTATTAAAATGTTTTTTGGGAAAGGGAATTCGAATTTCATATTGTTGAGATATATTTTGCTCAGGACTAGCAAAACTCAAGTTGGGGGGTGTGATTAGCCACTAAATGAGGATAATATTCATTGGTAATATATATAATATTCATGTTCTTTATTATTCATAAACACCATTTTATTGCATTTTACACTTTGAACATCATTTCACATTATGATTGTAATACCTTCTTAAAATCCACTATTATGTGGTACATTTTTGAACATCATTTAAAGTACCAAATGATTCATCTGATTATACATATTTTAATTTGATATTTTTTTGAAATTTATCTACAATCCAATATGAACATATTTCATTCAGGGATCAATGGAGAATTCATGGAGGATGATGGAGATATTTGACAAAGAAAGGAAGCAATTCTGGAGAAGGCAGATTGGACATCATCCCACTGATGAGACTGTGGAGCCCAAAATATAGGCCCAATAAATCCCAAATTTCGTGGGATGATATAGGACATGTAGAGGAAGAAATAACTCTTTAGGATCCAAGGCTAATTCTGCTTCCATGGTGTCCATTTAGGCATCCCAAGTTAGAGATAAAATTATGGGCCAGATTCTGAGGCCCAGAAAAACAGCCCACTAATTTGATCATATCTCGAAATACATAACTCCAAATGGGCCCATATTTTACAATCGGTTAGAAGACATCCGTAGATCCATTTTCTTCTTCTATGGCCCACTCTGATTCGGCCATCTAGAAGGCCATCAAAACGCGTCTGTTCGGTGGATGAAAGTTGGCTTCCACCACGGGTCAAATGTGGAAAAGTCCAAATTCCAAAAGCTTTCCACCACCTATGGCCTACCAAAATTAATTGAGATGCTTTGTACTGTTGGAGACTCGACCCAAGTGATCAAAAATGCCTATTTAAGGCAGTGGTGTTGGAGGATTTAGGAATCTTTGAGCTTGTTTTCATCTTAATGTTATGCTGCCAATTTCTCTTTGTAATGTTCTTCCTTCACATGTAAGTTGTTTTAATTCATCCTTGTTTCTTAATAAAAGTTCTTCTTCTCTTATCATTATGTTATTCTCCTTATCACTTTGATACTGTTGGTTCAAGGTGTGAACTTGTTCATACCAAACCTTGTGAGATTATCACACAATGGTGGAGTGATTGTTATTTTGTTGCGTTTTTTTACTTCTCCATTTCCTCCCTCATGAGTCTACTTTCCGCTTCCATTGAAACCATAGAATCAATGGAGGGCTAACCCACTTTTGGGTTCATCCAAGGGAGTAGAAAGGGGCTAGATTGTATGTTATTTATCACCTCACTAATGTATAATCACTTCTTTAATTGAGATTTTTATTTGATAATTTTTAAACTCCATCATCCTTGTTGAATTTAAGGCCACACACTTCAAGTGCTAATACGAACCTTTACCTTGAAGTGATCAAAAACTTTGATCCTTCAAGTGTATAGGTGATTAGTATTAAAGGGTTTAGGAATTAAACCAGTAAGTGATGATGTTGTTTTATCTCCTTAAATGAACCCATCTCAAATATAAGAAATTGAAATCATTAAAAAGGAAATACGTCCAATCCACCCTGAGCGATAACCTAGGATCAACTCATTATTTTAATTTGAATTCACTTAAGTCTCTTAGAATTAACTTAAACCCATCTAAAATCAACCCAAAGTTGGCCACTTCATAGCCAAAAAAAGTCCTTAGAATGTGCGTGTCTATAGATTACTTCTTAGGTCTCTGTGGATTCGATAACCCAAGCTAGACTACAAGGACAGTTCTACCTTCATCTCTTGGGTAAATTTGAGCGAGAATCAAATTTTGGCACCGTTGCTGGGGACCCAAGTAAGTTTTCTTAGACATTATCATTCTTTTTCTTCATACCTCTTATCTTTTCTCACCCCTCACTCCTATGGAAGTCAATTTTGAACAAGTCCAAACATGGGAAACCTATCCCCACTTTGATCACCCAACCCCATGTGTGATGTACAATGACCATCCTAATTTCTACATGTGGTATCATCAACAACCTAATGAACCACATTGTTTTTTCCCCTATGATCCACAAAACATCCCATCATATAATGAGTTTCAATCACCACAAAGCCAATATGAACACCCTCCTGTGCAATTCCAACAACTTAATTATCCACCTGAAATAGACCATATTTCTCAACCCCTTACCCATCATGATCCACAACCGTTACTTGAAAAATTGTGTAAAAAATGGAAATAATGAATTTTGAGGTTTCATCATTGAGGTTAGAACTACAAAGCATTAAAAATTGTGAGGAACTCATCCCTACGCAAACCATCCCTTCCATAACCTTATGTGAAGTGTCTATTTTCCCACAAACCTCTCATGAATTTACTAAAGAGAAAACCTTTGGATATGGGGAAGATAAGAAGGATCATGGAATCGTTGATGGGTGTTTAAATCAAGAGGAAAATGATTTTTTGTATTCACAAGAGGAAAATTTGACATCATGGATTGAGTATCATGAATATAACTCCATTGATGATTTTTCAAAAACACAAATCACTGAACCATTAAGAGAAATTACAAAATTGGAGTCCATACCCATTCTTGAAACTAGTCTTTCCAATTTGGTGGTTGAATCTTCTATTCAAAATGAACAAATTCTGTTGAGAAAATTTGAAAATGAAACTGAGTTCAATTCAAAGTCCCAACCTATGTTTGAGAGTTTTAGCCTTCCTGAACTTGAACAAAAGGACATTCCATCCACCCTTAAGTTTCCATTCATTTGGGATAGCCAAAAACTTCCATTTGTCACCATTTCTTATCTTGAAACCACTAAAGAGGTGATTATTCATAATGTCTTAGAAAATACTACAAAAGAAATTGAATCCATCATTTATGATATTCCTTGGATTTAACTGCTCATTTTAGAACAGAGGTTTGTGCATGAAACAAATTCTAAACATAGAATCAATCTCAACCTAGTAGAAGTGGTGAAACATGTGGTCCTTAAAATATTGAAAGTTGGTATTGGATAAGTTGGGGGGTTCAAGTCGAGCTAATGACGTTAAACAAAGCGCTGCATGGGAGGCAACCCATGGTTTTCAAGTTTGCTATCATTTTGTTGTTTTAATAAAATTTATATTTTAATTAATCATTTTTATATTTAAAAAAAATAGACTGTTGACATGTTCTTCTATTATGAGTATGGATGGGTATGAAAGGGGAGCACCATATTCATCTGTGTCACGTGGTGTGATACTTGAGTAATACCTTACCCAGAAATTTAAAAAAGAAGACAATGTATCATCAGTTTATTTTATTTTATATATATACTAATATTTTACTTATATATATATATACTCTTTTGTATTGTTTGTTTGTTTTATTTTCCACTATGGAACTCTGCAAGTGACATGGATATCAAGGGACTAAATTGGAGTAGCAAGAACTTCAAACTTCAACCACCAGGTGACTTCATTCCATGATCCTAATATTTCAATTTCCTTATTGAACTTCCCTTTTATTCCTCTACCCGCTTCTAAATTTTCTTTTCTTTAAACACTGCGGACATTGTTATTTTAAGTTGTGGGAGAGATAAAATAAAAAATTATTTCATGTCAAAAAAAATGAATGATTTGAAAAAAAAATTGCGTAAATGGAAGGAAGAATTCCTTTAAATTTGAACATGGTAATACACATTGCACACTTTGAAACTGAATATCAAATAATTTAGCATGCCATGATTCTGATTTTAGTCTTTGTATAATTTCATGAGCATAGATTTTGGAAAGTGTGGCTGTCCAATGTGATATTTCATCGTTTATATTTTTTTCCAAATACAAAAAGATCACAATGCACATCCCTTGGATAGTAGGTTATTAGTTTGAGTTCATGGGGTCCCCTAAATAAATAGAATAGGTTTTGTGATCATTTTAGTCTAATATGAGTATTCAAAAAAAATATTAAAAAAAAAATTGCGCGTAGAGAAATGAAATGACCTAATGCGTGGCTTTCGGCACTTGGGGATCGTGACTCCATAGTTGTCTGTCCCAGAGTTAGTAATTTTATCTCTATTTTTGGTAATTTGAATTTGTTTTTGACTGAGTTAACTCGAGATGATGCCTGAGTATGTGGGCTTCACTTGGTGTCCTACGGTCTTTGAACCTGGGAGTCATCAGCAAAGTCTCGCTACAGGGGTTGACTCTTTTGAGTGCAACTTTAATTACCATGGCAAAATTGCAAAAACAAAAAAAAACAAAAAATTATACAAAAAAAATTAATACTCATATTAATATTGAAATATGATTCCACCTAGCGCTTCCGTAATTTCCCCCTTGAATAAAGATGAACCCCCATGTCTATTGTGATGCACAACACATCCTCATACTTAACTGACATTGGATGAAATATGGCAATGAATTTGAACAAAGGAATGAGTTTGGGATTGGGATCTTCTTATGAAACTATCTTGTATTAAAATATTTTTATGGGTTTCATGATTGTTTGGTATAAGGTTTTTTGGTGATCATTGTGTATTAAAATGTTTTTTGGAAAAGGGAATTCGAATTTCATATTGTTGAGATATATTTTGCTCGGGATTAGCAAAACTCAAGTTGGGGGTGTGATTAGCCACTAAATGAGGATAATATTCATTGATAATATATATAATATTCATGTTCTTTATTATTCATAAACACCATTTTCGTGCATTTTACACTTTGAACATCATTTCACATTATGATTGTAATACCTTCTTAAAATGCACTATTATGTGGTACATTTTTTAACATCATTTAAAGTACCAAATGATTCATCTGATTATACATATTTTAATTTAATATTTTTTGAAATTTATCTACACTCCAATATGAACATGTTTCATTCAGTGATCAATGGAGAATTAATGGAGGATGATGGAGATATTTGGCAATGAAAGGAAGCAATTCTGGAAAAGGCAGATTGGACACTAGACCACTGATGAGACTGTGGGTCCCAACATTTAGTCCCAATGAATCCCAAATTTCGTGGGATGATATAAGACATGTAGAGTAACAAATAACCCTTCAGGAGACAATGCTAATTCGGCCTCCATGGTGTCCATTTCGGCATCCCAAGTTAGAGATAAAATAATGGGCCAGATTCTGCGGCCCAGAAAAACAGTCCACTAATTTGATCATATCTCGGAATAAATAACTCCAAATGGTCCCCAATTTTACAGAAGGTTAGAGGAAATCCGGAGATACATTTTCTTCTTCTATTGCCTACTCTGATTCGGACATCTATAAGGACATCCAAACGAGTCTGTTCGGTGGATGAAAGTTGGCTGCCACCTCGGGTCAAATGTGGAAAAGTCCAAATTCCACAAGCTTTTCACCACCTATGGCCTACCAAAATTAATTTAGATGCTTTGTACTGTTGGATTCTCGACCCAAGGGATCAAAAATACATATTTAAGGTAGTGGTTTTGGAGGATTTAGGAATCTTTGAGCTTGTTTTCATCTTAATGTTATGCTGCCAATTTCTCTTTGTAATGTTCTTCCTTCACATGTAAGTTGTTTTAATTCATCATTGTTTCTTATTAAAAGTTATTCTTCTCTTATCATTATGTTATTCTCCTTATCACTTTTATACCTTTTTTTCAAGGTGTGAACTTGTTTATACCAAACCTTGTGAGATTAACACACAATGGTGGAGTGATTGTTATTTTGTTGCGTTTTTTTTACTTCTCCATTTCCTCCCTCATGAGTCTACTTTCCGCTTCCATTGAAACCATAGAATCAATGGAGAGCTAACCCACTTATGGGTTGAACCAAGGGATTAGAAAGGGGCTAGATTGGATGTTATTTATCACCTCATTAATGTATAATCATTTCTTTAATTTAGATTTTTATTTGATGATTTTTAAACTCAATCATCCTTGTTGAATTTAAGGTCACACACTTCAAGTGCTAATACGAACATTTACCTTGAAGTGATCAAAACTTTGATCCTTAAAGTGTATAGGTGATTATTATTAAAGGGTTTAGGAATTAAACCAGTAAGTGATGATGTTGTTTTATCTCCTTAAATGAACCCATCTCAAATATAAGAAATTGAAATCATTAAAAAGGAAATACGTCCAATCCACCCCGAGCGATAACCTAGGATCAACTCATTATTTTAATTTGAATTCACTTAAGTCTCTTAGAATTAACTTAAACCCATCTAAAATCAACCCAAAGTTGGACACTTAATAGCCAAAAATAGTCCTTAGAATTTGCGTGTCTATGGATTACTTCTTAGGTCTCTGTGGATTCGATAACCCAAACTAGACTACAAGGACCGTTCTACCTTCATCTCTTGGGTAAATTTGAGCGAGAATCAAATTTTGGCGCCAATGCCGGGGACCCAAGTAAGTTATCTTAGACATTATCATTCTTTTTCTCCATCCCTCTTCTCTTTTATCACCCCTCACTCCTATGGAAGTCAATTTTGAACAAGTCCAAACATGGGAAACATATCCCCACTTTGATCACCCAACCCCATCTGTGATGTACAATGACCATCCTAATTTCTACATGTGGGATCATCAACAACCTAATGAACCACATTGTTTTTACCCCTATGATCCACAAAACATCCCAACATATAATGAGTTTCAATCACCACAAAGCCAATATGAACACCCTCTTGTGCAATTCCAACAACTTAATTATCCACCTGAAATAGACCATATTTCTCAACCCCTTACCCATCATGATCGACAACCGTTACTTGAAAAATTGTGTCAACAAATGGAAATAATGAATTTTGAGGTTTCATCATTGTGGTTAGAACTACAAAGCATTAAAAATTGTGAGTAACTCATCCCTACACAAACTATCCCTTCCATAACCTTATGTGAAGTGTCTAGTTTCCCACAAACCTCTCATGAATTTACTGAAGAGAAAACCTTTGGATATGGGGAAGATAAGAAGGATCATGGAATTGTTGATGGGTGTTTAAATCAAGAGGAAAATGATTTTTTTTATTCACAAGAGGGAAATTTGACATCATGTATTGAGTCTCATGAATATAACTCCATTGATGATTTTTCAAAAACACAAATCACTGAACCATTAAGAGAAATCACAAAATTTGAGTCCATACCCATTCCTGAAACTAGTCTTTCCAATTTGGTGGTTGAATCTTCTATTCAAAATGAACCAATTCTGTTGAGAAAATTTGAAAATGAAACTGAGTTCAATTCAAATTCCCAACCTATGTTTGAGAGTTTTAGCCTACCTGAACTTGAACAAAAGGACATTCCATCCACCCTTAAGTTTCCATTCATTGGGGATAGCCAAAAACTTCCATTTGTCACCATATCTTATCTTGAAACCACTAAAGAGGTGATTATTCATAATGTCTTAGAAAATACTACAAATGAAATTGAATCCATCATTTATGATATTCCTTGGATTTACCTGCTCATTTTAGAACAGAGGTTTGTGCATGAAACAAATTATAAACATAGAATCAATCTCAACCTAGTATAAGTGGTGAAACATGTGGTCCTTAAAATATTGAAAGTTGGTATTGGAAAAGTTGGGGGGTTCAAGTCGAGCTAACGACGTTAAACAAAGCGCTGCATGGGAGGCAACCCATGGTTTTCAAGTTTCCTATCATTTTGTTGTTTTAATAAAATTTATATTTTAATTAATCATTTTTATATTTAAAAAAAATAGACTGTTGACCTGTTCTTCTATTATGAGTATGGATGGGTATGAAAAGGGAGCACCATATTCATCTGTGTCACGCGGTGTGATCCTTGAGTAATACCTTACCCAAAAATTTAAAAAAGAAGACAATGTATCATCAGTTTATTTTATTTTATATATATACTTATATTTTACTTATATATATATATATACTCTTTTGTATTGTTTGTTTGTTTTTTTTTCACTAGGGAACTCTGCAAGTGACATGGATATCAAGGGACTAAATTGGAGCAGCAAAAACTTCAAACTTCAACCACCAGGTGACTTCATTCCATGATCCTAATATTTCAATTTCCTTATTGAACTTCTCTTTTATTCATGTACCCCCTTATAAATTTTCTTTTCTTTAAACACTTGGGTTAGTGTTATTTTAAGTTGGGGGGAGATAAAATAAAAAATTATTTCATGTCAAAAAAAATGAATGATTTGAAAAAAAAATGTGTAAATGGAAGGAAGAATTCCTTTAACTTTGAACATGGTAATACACATTGCACACTTTGAAACTGAATATCAAATAATTTAGCATGCCCTGATTCTGATTTTAATCTTTGTATAATTTCATGAGCATAGATTTTGGAAAGTGTGGCTGTCCAATTTGATATTTCATCGTTTATATTTTCATCCAAATAAAAAAAGATCACAATGCACGTACCTTGGATAGTGGGGTATTAGTTTGAGTTCATGGGATCCCCTAAATAAATAGCATAGGTTTGGTGATCATTTTAGTCTAATATGAGTATTCAAAAAAATATTAAAAAAAAATTGCGCGTAGAGCAATGAAATGACATAATGTGTGGCTCTCGGCACTTGGGGATCATGACTCCATAGTTGTCTGGCCCAGAGTTAGTAATTTTATCTCTATTTTTGGTAATTTGAATTTGTTTTTGACTGAGTTAACTCGAGATGATGCCCGAGTATGTGGGCTTCACTTGGTTCCCTAAGGTCTTTGAGCCTGGGAGTCATCAGCAAAGTCTCGCTACAGGGGTTGACTCTTTTGAGTGCAACTTCAATTACCATGGAAAAATTGCAAAAACAAAAAAAAACCAAAAACAAAACAAAAAATTATACAAAAAATGAATACTCATATTAATATTGAAATATGATTCCACCTAGTGCTTCCGTAATTTCCCCCTTGAATAAAGATGAACCCCCATGTCTATTGTGATGCACAACACATCCTCATACTTAATTGACATTGGATGAAATATGGCAATGAATTTGAACAAAGGAATGGGTTTGGGATTGGGATCTTCTTATGAAACTATCTTGTATTAAAATATTTTGATGGGTTTCATGATTTTTTGGTATAAGGTTTTTTGGTGATCATTGTGTATTAAAATGTTTTTTGGAAAAGGGAATTCGAATTTCATATTGTTGAGATATATTTTGCTCGGGACTAGCAAAACTCAAGTTGGGGGGTGTGATTAGCCACTAAATGAGGATAATATTCATTGGTAATATATATAATATTCATGTTATTTATTATTAATAAACCCCATTTTAGTGCATTTTACACTTTGAACATCATTTCACATTATGATTGTAATACCTTCTTAAAATGCACTATTATGTGGTACATTTTTGAACATCATTTAAAGTAACAAATGATTCATCTGATTATACATATTTTAATTTGATATTTTTTGAAATTTATCTACACTCCAATATGAACATGTTTCATTCAAGGATCAATGGAGAATTCATGGAGGATGATAGAGATATTTGGCAATGAAAGGAAGCAATTCTGGAGAATGCAGATTGGACACCAGCGCACTGATGAGACCGTGGAGCCCAAAATATAGGCCCAATGAATCCCAACATTCGCGGGATGTTATAAGACATGTATAGGAACAAATAACTCTTCAGGATGCAATGCTAATTCGGCTTCCATGATGTCCATTTAGGCAGCACAATTTAGAGATAAAATTATGGTCCAGATTCTGCGGCCCAGAAACTGAGCCCACTATCTTGATCATATCTCGGAATACATAACTCCAAATGGGCCTAAATTTTACAGGAGGTTAGAAGACATCCGGAGATCCATTTTCTTCTTCTATTGCCCACTCAGATTCGTCCATCTAGAAGGTCATCCAAACGTGTCTGTTCGGTGGATGAAAGTTGGCTTCCACCTCGGGTCAAATGTGGAAAAGTCCAAATTCCACAAGCTTTCCACCACCTATGGCCTACCAAAATTAATTGAGATGCTTTGTACTGTTGGAGGCTCGACCCAAGGGATCAAAAATTCCTATTTAAGTCAGTGGTGTTGGAGGATTTAGGAATCTTTGAGCTTGTTTTCATCTTAATGTTATGCTGCCAATTTCTCTTTGTAATGTTCTTCCTTCGCATTTAAGTTGTTTTAATTCATCCTTGTTTCTTAATAAAAGTTCTTCTTCTATTATAATTATTTTATTATCCTTATCACTTTGATACCGTTGGTTCAAGGTTTGAACTTTTTCATACCAAACCTTGTGAGATTATCACACAATGGTGGAGTGATTGTTATTTTGTTGCATTTTTTTTTACTTCTCCATTTCCTCCCTCATGAGTCTACTTTCCGCTTCCATTGAAACCATAGAATCAATGGAGGGATAACCCACTTATGGGTTGATCCAAGGGAGTAGCAAGGGGCTGGATTGGATATTATTTATCACCTCATTAATTTATAATCACTTCTTTAATTGAGATTTTTATTTGATGATTTTTAAACTCCATCATCCTTGTTGAATTTATGGCCACACACTTCAAGTGCTAATAGGAACTTTTACCTTGAAGTGATCAAAACTTTGATCCTTCAAGTGTATAGGTGATTAGTATTAAAGGTTTTAGGAATTAAACTAGTAAGTGATGATGTTGTTTTATCTCCTTAAATGAACCCATCTCAAATATAAGAAATTGAAATCATTAAAAAGGAAATACGTCCAATCCACCCTGAGCGATAACCTAGGATCAAATCATTCTTTTAATTTGAATTCACTTAAGTCTCTTAGAATTAACTTAAACCCATCTAAAATCAACCCAAAGTTGGCCACTTCATAGCCAAAAACAGTCCTTATAATTTGTGAGTCTATAGATTACTTTTTAGGTCTCTGTGGATTCGATAACCCAAGCTAGACTACAAGGACCGTTCTACCTTCATCTCTTGGGTAAATTTGAGCGAGAATCAAATTTTGGCGCCGTTGTCGGGGACCCAAGTGAGTTATCTTAGACATTATCATTCTTTTTATTCATTCATCTTCTCTTTTCTCACCCCTCACTCCTTTGGAAATCAATTTTGAACAAGTCCAAACATGGGAAACCTATCCCCACTTTGATCACCCAACCTCATGTGTGATGTACAATGACCATCCTAATTTCAACATGTAGGATCATCAACAACCTAATGAACCACGTTGTTTTTAACCCTATGATCCAAAAAACATCTCAACATATAATGAGTTTCAATCACCACAAAGCCAATATGAACACTCTCCTGTGCAATTCCAACAACTTATTTATCCACTTGAAATAGACCATATTTATCAACCCCTTACCCATCATGATCCACAACCGTTACTTGAAAGATTGTGTCAACAAATGGAAATAATGAATTTTTAGGTTTCATCATTGAGGTTAGAACTAAAAATCATTAAAAATTGTGAGTAACTCATCCCTACACAAACTATCCCTTCCATAACCTTATGTGAAGTGTCTAGTTTCCCACAAACCTCTCATGAATTTACTGAAGAGAAAACCTTTGGATATGGGGAAGATAAGAAGGATCATGGAATTTTTTATGGGTGTTTAAATCAAGAGGAAAATGATTTTTTGTATTCAAAAGAGGGAAATTTGATATCATGGATTGAGTCTCATGAATATAACTCCATTGATGATTTTTCAAAAACACAAATCACAGAACCATTAAGAGAAATCACAAAATTTGAGTCCATACCCATTCCTGAAACTAGTCTTTCCAATTTGGTGGTTAAATCTTCTATTCAAAATGAACCAATTCTGTTGATAAAATTTGAAAATGAAACTGAGTTCAATTCAAAGTCCCAACCTATGTTTGAGAGTTTTAGCCTACCTGAACTTGAACAAAAGGACATTCCATCCACCCTTAAGTTTCCATTCATTGGGGATAGCCAAAAACTTCCATTTGTCACCATTTCTTATCTTGAAACCACTAAAGAGGTGATTATTCATAATGTCTTATAAAATACTACAAAAGAAATTGAATCCATCATTTATGATATTCCTTGGATTTACCTGCTCATTTTAGAACAGAGGTTTGTGCATGAAACAAATTCTAAACATAGAATCAATCTCATCCTAGTATAAGTGGTGAAACATGTGGTCCTTAAAATATTGAAAGTTGGTATTGGATAAGTTGGGGGGTTCAAGTCGATCTAACGACGTTAAAAAAAGCGCTGCATGGGAGGCAACCCATGGTTTTCAAGTTTCCTATCATTTTGTTGTTTTAATAAAATTTATATTTTAATTAATCATTTTTATATTTAAAAAAATAGACTATTGACCTGTTCTTCTATTATGAGTATGTATGGGTATGAAAGGGGAGAACCATATTCATCCGTGTCACGTGGTGTGATCCTTGAGTAATACCTTACCCAGAAATTTAAAAAAGAAGACAATGTATCATCAGTTTATTTTATTTTATATATATACTTATATTTTACTTATATATATATATATATACTCTTTTGTATTGTTTTTTTGTTTTTTTCACTAGGGAACTCTGCAAGTGACCTGGATATCAAGGGACTAAATTGGAGCAGCAAGAACTTCAAACTTCAACCACCAGGTGATTTCATTCCATTATCCTAATATTTCAATTTCATTATTGAACTTACCTTTTATTCCTATACCCCCTTCTAAATTTTCTTTTCTTTAAACACAGGGGACAGTGTTATTTTAAGTTGGAGGGGAGATAAAATAAAAAATTATTTCGTGTCAAAAAAAATGAATGATTTGAAGAAGAAAAAATTGTGTAAATGGAAGGAAGAATTCCTTTAACTTTGAACATGGTAATACACATTGAACACTTTGAAAATGAATATCAAATAATTTAGCATGCCCTGATTCTGATTTTAATCTTTGTATAATTTCATGAGCATAGATTTTGGAAAGTGTGGCTATCCAATGTGATATTTCATCGTTTATATTTTCATCCAAATAAAAAAAAAGATCACAATGCACGTACCATGGATAGTGGGGTATTAGTTTGAGTTCATGGGGCCCCTAAATAAATAGCATAGGTTTGGTGATCATTTTAGTCTAATATGAGTATTCAAAAAAATATTAAAAAAAATTTCTGGTAGAGCAATTAAATGACCTAATGCGTGGCTTTCGGCACTTGGGGATCGTGACACCATAGTTGTCTGGCCCAGAGTTAGTAATTTTATCTCTATTTTTGGTAATTTGAATTTTTTTTTGACTGATTTAACTCGAGATGATGCCCGAGTATGTGGGATTCACTTGGTTCCCTAAGGTCTTCGAGCCTGGGAGTCATCGGTAAAGTCTCGCTACAGAGGTTGACTCTTTTGAGTGCAAATTCAATTACCATGGAAAAATTGCAAAAACAAAAAAAAACAAAAACAAAAACAAAACAAAAAATTATACAAAAAAATGAATACTCATATTAATATTGAAATATGATTCCACCTAGCGCTTCCGTAATTTCCCCCTTGAATAAAGATGAACCCACATGTCTATTGTGATGCACAACACATCCTCATACTTAATTGACATTAGATGAAATATCGCAATGAATTTGAACAAAGGAATGAGATTGGGATTGGGATCTACTTATGAAACAATCTTGTATTAAAATATTTTTATGGGTTTCATGATTGTTTGGTATAAGGTTTTTTGGTGATCATTGTGTATTAAAATATTTTTTGGAAAAGGGAATTCGAATTTCATATTGTTGAGATATATTTTGCTCGGGACTAGCAAAACTCAAGTTGGGGGTGTGATTAGCCACTAAATGAGGATAATATTCATTTGTAATATATATAATATTCATGTTCTTTATTATTCATAAACACCATTTTAGTGCATTTTACACTTTGAACATCATTTCACATTATGATTGTAATACCTTCTTAAAATCCACTATTATGTGTTACATTTTTGAACATCATTTAAAGTACCAAATGATTCATCTGATTATACATATTTTAATTTGATATTTTTTTAAATTGATCTACACTCCAATATGAACATGTTTCATTCAGGGGCCAATGGAGAATTCATGGAGGATGAGGGAGATATTTGGCAATGAAAGGAAGCAATTCTGGAGAAGGAAGATTGGACATCAGCCCACTGATGAGACTTTTGGGCCCAAAATATAGGCCCAATAAATCCCAAATTTCGTGGGATGATAGAGGACATGTAGAGGAACAAATAACGCTGCAGGATCCAATGCTAATTCGGCTTCCATGGTGTCCATTTAGGCATCCCAAGTTAGAGTTAAAATTATGGTCCAGATTCCGCAGCCCAGAAAAACAGCTCCCTAATTTGATCATATCTCGGAATAAATAACTCCAAATGGGCCCACATTTTACAGACGGTTATAATACATCCGGAGCTACATTTTCTTCTTCTATGGCCCACTCTGATTCGTCCATCGAGAAGGTCATCCAAACGCGTCTGTTCGGTGGATGAAAGTTGGCTTCCACCTTGGGTCAAATGTGGAAAAGTCCAAATTCCACAAGCTTTCCACCACATATGGCCTACCAGAATTAATTGAGATGCTTTGTACTATTGGAGGCTCGACCCAAGGGATCAAAAATTCCTATTTAAGGCAGTGGTGTTGGAGGATTTAGGAATCTTTGAGCTTGTTTTCATCTTAATGTTATGCTGCCAATTTCTCTTTGTAATGTTCTTCCTTCACATGTAAGTTGTTTTAATTCATCCTTATTTCTTAATAAAAGTTCTTCTTCTATTATCATTATGTTATTCTCCTTATCACTTTGATACCATTGGTTCAAGGTGTGAACTTGTTCATACCAAACCTTGTGATATTATCACACAATGGTGGAGTGATTGTTATTTTTTTGCGTTTTTTTTACTTCTCCATTTCCTCCCTCATGAGTCTACTTTCTGCTTCCATTGAAACCATAGAATAAATGGAGGGCGAACCTTTACCTTGAAGTGATCAAAACTTTGATCCTTCAAGTGTATAGGTGATTAGTATTAAAGGGTTTAGACATTAAACCAGTAAGTGATGATGTTTTTTTTATCTCCTTAAATGAACCCATCTCAAATATAAGAAATTGAAATCATTAAAAAGGAAATACGTCCAATCCACACCGAGCGATAACCTAGGATCAACTCATTCTTTTAATTTGAATTCAATTAAGTCTCTTAGAATTAACTTAAACCCATCTAAAATCAACCCAAAGTTGTCCACTTCATAGCCAAAAGCAGTCCTTAGAATGTGTGTGTCTATAGATTACTTTTTAGGTCTCTGTGGATTCGATAACCCAAGCTAGACTACAAGGACCGTTCTACCTTCATCTCTTGGGTAAATTTGAGCAAGAATCAAATTTTGGCACTGTTGCCGGGGACCCAAGTAAGTTTTCTTAGACATTATAATTATTTTTCTTTATCCCTCTTATCGTTTCTCACCCCTCACTCCTATGGAAATCAATTGTGAACAAGTCCAAACATGGGAAACCTATCCCCACTTTGATCACCCAACCCCATGTGTGATTTACAATGACCATCCTAATTTCTACATGTGGGATCATCAACAACCTAATGAACCACATTGTTTTTACCCCTATGATCCACAAAACATCCCAACATATAATGAGTTTCAATCACCACAAAGCCAATATGAACACCCTCCTGTGCAATTCCAACAACTTAATTATCCACCTGAAATAGACCATATTTCTCAACCCCTTACCCATCATGATCCACAACCGTTACTTGAAAAATTGTGTCAAAAAATGGAAATAATGAATTTTGAGGTTTCATCATTGAGGTTAGAACTACAAAGCATTAAAAATTGTGAGGAACTCATCCCTACACAAACTAACCCTTCCATAACCTTATGTGAAGTGTCTAGTTTCCCACAAACCTCTCATGAATTTACTGAAGAGAAAACCTTTGGATATGGGGAAGATAAGAAGGATCATGGAATCGTTGATCGGTGTTTAAATCAAGAGGAAAATGATTTTTTGTATTCACAAGAGGGAAATTTGACATCATGGATTGAGTCTCATGAATATAACTCCATTGATGATTTTTCAAAAACACAAATCACTGAACCATTAAGAGAAATCACAAAATTTGAGTCCATACCCATTCCTGAAACTAGTCTTTCCAATTTGGTGGTTGAATCTTCTATTCAAAATGAACCAATTCTGTTGAGAAAATTTGAAAATGAAACTGAGTTCAATTCAAAGTCCCAACCTATGTTTAAGAGTTTTAGCCTACCTGAACTTGAACAAAAGGAAATTCCATCCACCCTTAAGTTTCCATTCATTGCGGATAGCCAAAAACTTCCATTTTTCACCATTTCTTATCTTGAAACCACTAAAGAGGTGATTATTCATAATGTCTTAGAAAATACTACAAAAGAAATTGAATCCATCATTTATGATATTCCTTGGATTTACCTGCTCATTTTAGAACAGAGGTTTGTGCATGAAACAAATTCTAAACATAGAATCAATCTCAACCTAGTAGAAGTGGTGAAACATGTGGTCCTTAAAATATTGAAAGTTGGTATTGGATAAGTTGGGGGGTTCAAGTCGAGCTAACGACGTTAAACAAAGCGTTGCATGGGAGGCAACCCATGGTTATCAAGTTTCCTATCATTTGTTGTTTTAATAAAATTTATATTTTAATTAATCATTTTTATATTTAAAAAAAATAAATTGTTGACCTGTTCTTCTATTATGAGTATGGATGGGTATGAAAGGGGAGCACCATATTCATCTGTGTCACGTGGTGTGATCCTTGAGTAATACCTTACCCAGAAATTTAAAAAAGAAGACAATGTATCATCAGTTTATTTTATTTTATATATATACTTATATTTTACTTATATATATATATTTATATATACTGTTTTGTATTGTTTGTTTGTTTTTTTTTCCACTAGGGAACTCTGCAAGTGACATGGATATCAAGGGACTAAATTGGAGCAGCAAGAACTTGAAACTTCAACCACCAGGTGACTTCATTCTATGATCCTAATATTTCAATTTCCTTATTGAACTTCCCTTTTATTCCTCTACCCCCTTCTAAATTTTCTTTTCTTTAAACACTGAGGACAGTGTTATTTTAAGTTGGGGGGGAGATAAAATAAAAAATTATTTCGTGTCAAAAATAATGAATGATTTGAAAAAAAAAATTGTGTAAATGGAAGGAAGAATTCCTTTAACTTTAAACATGGTAACACACATTGCACACTTTGAAACTGAATATCAAATAATTTAACATGCCCTGATTCTGATTTTAATCTTTTTATAATTTCATGAGCATAGATTTTGGAAAGTGTGGTTGTCCAATGTGATATTTCATCGTTTATATTTTCATCCAAATAAAAAAAATATCACAATGCACGTACCTTGGATAGTGGGGTATTAGTTTGAGTTCATGGGGTCCCCTAAATAAATAGCATAGGTTTGGTGATCATTTTAGTCTAATATGAGTATTCAAAAAAAATATTAAAAAAAAATTGCGCGTAGAGCAATGAAATGACCTAATGCGTGGCTTTCGGCACTTGGGGATCGTGACTCCATAGTTGTCTGGCCCAGAGTTAGTAATTTTATCTCTATTTTTGGTAATTTGAATTTGTTTTTGACTGAGTTAACTCGATATGATGCCCAAGTATGTGGGGTTCACTTGGTGCCCTAATGTCTTTGAGCCTGGGAGTCATCGGCAAAGTCTCGCTATAGGGGTTGACTCTTTTGAGTGCAACTTCAATTACCATGGAAAAATTGAAAAAACAAAAAAAAAACAAAAACAAAAAAAACAAAAAATTATACAAAAAAAATGAATACTCATATTAATATTGAAATATGATTCCACCTAGCACTTCCGTAATTTCCCCCTTGAATAAAGATGAACCCCCATGTCTATTGTGATGCACAACACATCCTCATACTTAATTGACATTGGATGAAATATGGCAATGAATTTGAAAAAAGGAATGGGCTTGGGATTGGGATCTGCTTATGAAACTATCTTGTATTAAAATATTTTGATGGGTTTCATGATTGTTTGGTATAAGGTTTTTCGGTGATCATTGTGTATTAAAATGTTTTTTAGAAAAGGGAATTTGAATTTCATATTGTTGAGATATATTTTGCTCGGGACTAGCAAAACTCAAGTTGGTGGTGTGATTAGCCACTAAATGAGGATAATATTCATTGGTAATATATATAATATTCATGTTCTTTATTATTCATAAACACCATTTTAGTGCATTTTACACTTTGAAGATCATTTCACATTATGATTGTAATACCTTCTTAAAATTCACTATTATGTGGTATATTTTTGAACATCATTTAAAGTACCAAATGATTCATCTGATTATACATATTTTAATTTGATATTTTTTGAAATTTATCTACACTCCAATATGAACATGTTTCATTCAGGAATCAATGGAGAATTCATGGAGGATGATGGAGATATTTGGAAATGAAAGGAAGTAATTCTGGAGAAGGCAGATTGGACACCAACCCACTGATGAGACTGTGGGGCCAAAAATATAGGCCCAATGAATCCCAAATTTCGTGAGATGATAGAAGACATGTATAGAAACAAATAACGCTTCAGGATCCAATGCTAATTCGGCCTACATGGTGTCCATTTAGGTAGCCCAAATTAGAGATAAAATTATGGTCTAGATTCTACGGTCCAGAAAAACAGCCAACTAATTTGATCATATCTCGGAATAAATAACTCCAAATGGGCCCAAATTGTACAGGCGGTTAGAAGCCATCCGTAGATCCATTTTCTTCTTCTATGGACTACTCTGATTCGGCCATCTATAAGGTCATCCAAACGCGTCTGTTTGGTGGATGAAAGTTGGCTGCCACCTCGGGTCAAATGTGGAAAAGTCCAAATTCCACAATCTTTCCACCACCTATGGCCTACCAAAATTAATTGAGATGTTTTGTACTGTTGGAGGCTCGACCCAAGGGATCAAAAATTCCTATTTAAGGTAGTGGTGTTGGAGGATTTAGGAATCTTTGAGCTTGTTTTCATCTTAATGTTATGCTGCCAATTTCTCTTTGTAATGTTCTTCCTTCACATGTAAGTTCTTTTAATTCATCCTTGTTTCTTAATAAAAGTTATTCTTCTCTTATCATTATGTTATTCTCCTTATCACTTTGATACCATTGGTTCAAGGTGTGAACTTTTTCATACCAAACCTTGTGACATTATCACACAATGGTGGAGTGATTGTTATTTTGTTGCGTTTTTTTTACTTCTCCATTTCCTCCCTCATGAGTCTACTTTCCGCTTCCATTGAAACCATAGAATCGATGGAGGGATAACCCACTTATGGGTTTATCCAAGGGAGTATCAAGGGGCTAGATTGGATGTTATTTATCACCTCATTAATGTATAATCACTTCTTTAATTGAGATTTTTATTTGATGATTTTTAAACTCCATCATCCTTGTTGAATTTAAGGCCACACACTTCAAGTGCTAATACGAACCTTTACCTTGAAGTGATCAAAACTTTGATCCTTCAAGTATATAGGTGATTAGTATTAAAGGGTTTAGGCATTAAACCAGTAAGTGATGATGTTGTTTTATCTCCTTAAATGAACCCATCTCAAATATAAGAAATTGAAATCATTAAAAAGGAAATACGTCCAATCCACCCCGAGCGATAACCTAGGATCAACTCATTCTTTTAATTTTAATTCACTTAAGTCTCTTAGAATTAACTTAAACCCATCTAAAATCAACCCAAAGTTGGTCACTTCATATCCAAAAGCAGTCCTTAGAATGTGTGTGTCTATAGATTACTTCTTAGGTCTCTGTGGATTCGATAACCCAAGCTAGACTACAAGGACCGTTCTACCTTCATCTCTTGGGTAAATTTGAGCGAGAATCACTGACCCATCCGCCTCAGTACAGAAGACGGATGAAGACCCCGAGAAGGCTGTGTTGTGCCAGCAACTTGCTGAGCAGAAGAGGTTGGTCGACGAACTCTTAGCCGAGCGTGCTATAGAGAGGTGACCCAACTATGGTGATCCTAAGCTGGGGCAGCAGGGGCAGGAACAACTTCCCCCCGGCGAGATGCCTCCGGGAAACCCTGATCATGCTGCCGGAACTCACGGCAAGAGGGCGCGATACGTCTCGCCAAACCCTCCTGAACGGTAAGGAAATCCAAGGAATCTTGACTGGGTTCCCCCAGCCGTCCCAAGGGCCGTTCCGCCAGTCGCTCCACGATCCATTGAAGTCGCTTACCATGTTGAAGAGCCCGACAATGCACTTGTGGTTAGGGATCCCCATCAAGACAGGGACCCCCACCTGGATGATCCTATAGCGGCACTCATTGCTCGCCTCAAGGCATTGGAAACGCGGCAGGTGGCAGTACCACCACATGGAAAGCCATATCCCACATGGGTGGATGATATTCATGCACCTTCGGGTTTTGGGAATCCCACTTTCTCGCCCTTTAATGGGACAGGGGACCCACCGCAACACCAGGCTCATTTTTCCTCCCGGTGTGTCCCATGTTGGGGACCCCGGCACAGCAGGAAGCCTCCAAGCTCTAATGTTTTGTGCAGAAATTGGAGGGCCCTGCATTTGTCTGGTACAGCTAGCTACCCATTGGATCGGTGACCGGCTTGGAGGATCTCTGCCGGCAGTTCCTATACCAGTTCATCTCCACCACATGAAAGACCAGCATCGTAGACCTCTTCAAGTGAAAACAAAGTCCTGATGAGCGAGTCGCGGACTTCATCGCCTGGTGGAAGGGGCTTAAATACTCCCTAGACATACCACTGACTCAGGAGAAATTACTGACGATGTGTGTAGGGAATGTTAAAATAGAACTGGTTCCTTCCCTGATCACCCAGAACTACCCCAGAGGGTTCCGGGACTTCTCAGATAAGGCTCAGCGCCTCAAGGAAGCTCTGCAACACGCTAGTCAGGCGCGTCTGCTACCCCCGGTGATCCCAGCAAGGAGGGCTACCAGAGCCGAGCCCACCGCGGTGGCTTAAATAGAATCCCCCAGGCAGCTAGAATTACTGCCAGTGGCACCGGCTCCGCAACCCCGCAGAGGCCCTCCACCACATGCACAGGCTCCTGCCCAGCAACGACCGCCTCAGAACCGACAGGTTCCCCCGCGCAATGCGCTAGCACCGCCTAGGCAGGACAATCAGGCTCCACCTACTCGGCAGGCCCCTCCGGCCCCCCATCAGGTCCAGGCTCCCAGAGCCCCCTATCCGGAAAGAAGGCACCAAACTTACTCGTTCAACGAGAATCAGGTCCCCGGTTACTTCTATAGTTCCCTAGAGCAGGGGATTGTGCGCTTACCCGAGTGCAGAAGACCGGCAAAGGTGAATCTCACCAATCACCCCAACTACTGCCCCTATCATCAGATTCTTGGGAACACCCTCAAGCAGTGCTATGTGTTTAAAGACTGGCTCCAAGACCAGGTTGACAACAACATATTCAGGTTGGGTCCGGCCCTGACACAAGTGGTGGGTGTCTTTGTAAGGTCAGAAAGCGATAGAGACGATGAAGGCAAGTGGCAGCAGGTTCCCAGTCGTGGGTCCCAGAAGTACGACGACTGGATGGCCCATAAAACCGTCACTCATGCCCATGGTATCATTCGGGCATGCCTGAATCAGCTGGAGCCTTTGGAAGATGCGACCAGTGCCTCTGCATCGTCATCTCAGATGACCTCTTCCAAAAAGTACAAGCAGCGACGGTGCAATAAGAAGTGACGCGCTCCACCACTGTCATCTTCATCCTGCACTCTCGGTGATTTCATGCCCCCTGAGATGGGTATTCCTCCCAGAATCCACCCAGTGGTGGATTAATCTTCGAGCGACATTCAGGGGTACGCTTCGGTTAATACTGTAGAGCTGGTAAATACCTATATGAATCCCAACGAGGGGGAACGCAAGGCGAGCCTCCCTGAAATCCCCATCTGACGTCAACATCAGTGGAACCGCGGCCCCATGGGTCATTGAGGCACGAAAACGGGCGCTTTCAGTTAGGACATACATGCTACTGAAACCAGACAGTAGGCCCAGCGCAGATCTCAGCACGCGCAACCTCATCTGGTGCCCTCAGATCTACCTCCACCGTCGTTTGTGCTACTAGACCAGGCAGAGCTGTCTTGTCCGTACCGTGTCCATTCTTTCCCTCATATAGGCCAATCTAAGTTGTCTGGTCCTCATCCGGCAGCTACTCTTCAGGAATCAACTAGCAAGCGGCGGGATGTACCCAATACCAGCTAGTCTTCGGTCCAGCCGACAGGGCCCGCCACACCTCCAACTGCAGAACGACCTCCTGTAAGAAGAGGCTCGCATTTGGTATGGAAGTATGATGTTCTAAAGCACCTTGCCAGTATTCCATCAAGGCTTTCTATCCTTGAGGCTCTTCGCCTATCGTCTAAAATGCGTGAGGCACTTTCTGAGGCCCTAAAGAGCCCCCTCCAGTTTGAGACGGAGGTAGTAGCTACAGAAGCCTTTCACGCTGAGGCAATTGAGAATGCCGAATGTCAGGCAGTTATCTCATTCTCTGGTGAAGATGAAGACCCTCCCATACATGGGCACATTCGCCCACTGTAAGTCACTGGACAGTTCAATGGTGTGGAAGTCCACTGCTGCCTTGTTGACACGGGTTATGGGATTAACCTAATCCCGACTCGGACACTGCAGAAGCTGGGTTTGTCTGAGGATGATTTAACTCCCTCCGACCTCAGAATCCAAGAATATGACAGGACCGAGCAATCCCCAGTTGGCAAGATCCGCTTGAAGACCCAGTTCGGTGGCCTAATTGCCAGCACCGAGTTCATGGTCGTTTCCCAAGACACCGCATACAATGCATTGATGGGTAGGCCATGGCTCCATCTACATGCAGCGGTCCCTTCTTCGTATCACCAATGCCTCAAATACTCCCTCAATGGTCGAGTAGGTGTGCTCCAAGGAGATGTGTCTCCTTTCACCTCTTGTGAAGCCTACTACTTGGACGCCGACTATTATAAGAGCAAGGATAAGAAAATTTTGGCAAGTGAGGATGAACCCTCACTAGTCACGAGTGATCCCTGGGCAAGTCTAGACGACGCCTACATCTTCCCGATCCATCGGTTGGAGGCCATGACCCCCGACATGGGGCAGTGTTTTGTTGTTTCAGGTACAAGAGGAAGGCATATTCCCAAGTCCAAGCGACGGCGGAAAATCACCTCGTACTCCTACACCGACCAGGCTTAGGTGATCCCGGAACCTCCTACCCCTGTATGGTATCGGGATGTCAGGCTCATGGAAATGGCAGTACGTCATATGTGTCTCTTCCGCCAAGCTGGAATCAACTGGCTCAGGCCGATGCGTCACTACTTCTTTGATGTCATTAAGCATAGCCCCTTGGGCCGAAGGCCAGATGGGATTGGATCGACTGCCTTCATCTCTATGGTCTCAGTGGCGCATGAGTCTCCTGATGTGATGACCACTACCGCTCAGGCCAGCACCAACCTCCCATCAGAGTCTGGTGGCTTGGAAACAACTTCCCCCATGGAATATCCCTCCATAGGTGGAGAAGAGGATCTAGAGGATGATCCCCCTACCTTTAAAGAAGGCGTCTCTACCACGGTCGATGAATTGGTATAGGTGAACCTTGGTAGCAAGGCAGATTCGAGACCCACATTGATTAGTGCTGCCATGCCCCTTGAGGAGCATCAACAGTACATGGAATTTCTCAAACAGCACCGTGATGTGTTTTCCTGGAGTTACGATGAGATTCCAGGACTAGATCCCCGTCCACCGTCTTGGTCTCCTGAAAAACCATCACGGGTTCAAATAGCCTACTAGAAAGATGAACCCTTCTCACAGTGCCATGGTTGAGGCCAAAGTTGATAAGCTCATCAAAGCCAACTTTTTCAAGGAAGTTCAGTACCCCAGGTGGCTTTCTAACATTGTGCCAGTCAGGAAGAAGAACGGGCAGATCAGAGTCTGCATCGACTTCCACGATCTCAACCACCACTACCTGAAGGATGATTTTCCCCTCCCAGTGACAGAGTTGTTGATTGATGCCACGACCAGGTTCCAATCCCTCTCCTTAAAGGATGGGTATTCTGGGTACAATCAGATCTGGATGGCCCCCGAGGACGAAGAGTCCACTGCCTTCAGGGCTCCCCAAGGTACTTTTTGTTACCAGTTTATGCCCTTCGGCCAGAAGAATGCAGGTGCCACCTATCAGCGGGCCATGCATCGCATATTCAAGACGATTCTCGAGACACTAGTGGAATGCTATGTGGATGATCTGGTGGTCAAATCTCTTCAGCTCCAGAACTATCTCAAGGACCTTGAGAAATTGTTCGGCTTCCTCCGTTCCCGCCACTTGAAGATGAACCCACTAAAGTGTGCCTTCGGGGTCACCTCCGGGAAGTTTCTTGGCTTTGTTGTCAGATACCGAGGCATAGAGATCGACCCGGAGAAGATAAAGTCCATCAGCCAAATGCCCCCCCCCCCCCCCCGAGCAATATTCGGGAGCTTCGAGGTCTCCAAGGCCACTTAGCCTACATACACCGATTCATTTCGAATCTGGTTGGAAAGTGTAAGCCCTTTTCCCGACTCATGAAGAAAGGATCCTCCTATGAATGGGATGAAGAGTGTTAGACCGCCTTTGAGGAAATCAAGCAGTATCTACTCCAACCTCCGGTCTTGATGCCACCCATCTCCGGAAAGTCGTTGGTCCTTTATGTGACCGCCCTGGAATGGTTCCTCGATGTACTTCTCACCCAGAAGAACAATTAGGGAACAGAGAACAACCTCTACTATCTCATCCGCATGCTCCTCAATATGGAGACCAGATACTCCCCCATAGAAAAGAGTTGTCTCGCGCTCGTATTCACTATACAGAAATTTCGGTATTACCTACATCACCATGAGGTACATTTGGTGTCTCGGGTAGACCCACTGAAGTACATCCGGAACAGCCCCATGTTAACTGGATGACTAGCGCGGTGGGTGGTGATCCTCCAGCAGTTTGACATCAGGTTTGTGCCTCAGAAGGACATCAAGGGATAGGCATTGGAAGACTTCCTAGCTGCCCATCGAACCTCCGCAAATCAATCCCTGGACCTGGATTTTCCTGATGAGGAAATCCTCCCAGTCGATCATGTTGTCTCATGCTGGAAAATGCACTTCGACGGTGCCTCCCAGAGCCCCACCGGTATGAGGCTCAACGATCCTAAGCTCAACAGAGTGGGTCTGGGTATCGTCTTCATCACCCTAGCGCAAGCCGTTCTGCCATACTCATTCCTATTGTCAAAAGGCTGCACCAACAACGAGGCAGAGTATCAGGCTCTCATCATTGGCCTCGAGCTGGACCTTGTGATTGATGTGCCCCATTTTCATGTGAAAGGGGATTCTGAACTAGACATCAAGAAGGTCAATGGCGACTATGTTGTTAGGAATCCGGAGCTTGTTCCATTACTGGAGTGCACCCTCCACCTACGGGCCCAGTTCCCTTCTCGACCAGAGGTTACCCATATCCCTCGGTCACAAAACGGTCGAGCAGACACTTTGGCGGGCTTATCTGTGTCACTCGTAGAACCCGAGCTAGATGATTTGATCATACATGTGTCACACCGGAGAGTCATCACCCCCGTCACCCCAGAGGATGATGACAGCCTACGGGTAAGCCATCTTACCACCAGACCCTCCGCGCCAGGGGTCCCAGGTTCTTCAAATGCAGTGGTTGAGGCCACTCCCGACTGGAGGGAACCTTTTTTCTAGTATCTCCAAAATGGTTACCTCCTAGATGATCAGGCTGAGCGCGAGCGAATCTGACGTCGCGCACTACAATTTACTCTCCAGAGTGGTCCCAGTCTTGAGTGGATCCTCTATAAGCGGGGCTTCGATGGTGTTATCCTTCATTGTATTCAAGGAGTCGAGATTTCTCAGGTCATGAAAGAGGTTCATGCTGGTTCCTGCGGTGCCCACCAGGCTGGGCCCAAGCTGTCCCATCAGATCCGGAGATTGGGGTACTTCTGGCCCTCTATGATCCATGATTGTATTGAGTTTTCCAAGAGATGCCATGTGTTCCAAGTTCATGCTAACTTCCTGAATCAACCACCAGAGCCTCTCCACTCCACCAAGTACTCTTTGACATTTGTGGTGTGGGGACTCGATGTCGTGGGACCATATCCACCAGCGACAGCTCGTTAGAGTAGGTTCATCCTGACTGCTATAGATTTCTTCTCCAAGTGGGCAGAGGCTATTCCACTCAAAGAGGTCAAGGCCCATTCCATCGTCGACTTCATGAGCTCCAATATCATCCACCGGTTTGGAGTCCCTCATGTTTTCCTCACCGATAACGGCACCAACTTCCGAGCAGCCAAGCTGAAGAAATTGTACGCCAAGTACAATATCCGCTCGAACCATACCTCTCGCTATCATGCGTAGGTGAATGGACAGATCGAGGCATTCAATAAAACCCTCTCTAACATTCTGCAGAAAATGGTTGGTCAGAACAATAAAAGTTGGCCAGACAAGCTCCCCAATGCCCTCTGGGATTATCGGACGACGACTCACAATTCCACCCAGGTGACCCCATATTCCCTGGTGTGTGGGGCCGAGGCCGTCCTGCCCATCAAGATCCAGATGCCATCGTTACGCACTGCAGTCTACGACCAGCAGGCACCAGATAAGGTGGCCGAAATCCGTCTAGCTGAATTGGAAGCACTGGATGAGAACAAGCTTCGTGCCCTACACAATCTGAAAAGGCATCAGAATAAGATAGCCAGAGCCTTCAATAAGAAGGTTCTCCTTCACTCTTTTCTGTAAGGCGACCTGGTGTTGGCCCTCTGAGCGCCAATGATCCTTGGCAGGAAACCACCCAAGCTTGATCCCAAATGGGAAGGACCTTACGTCATTCATAAGGTTTACCCCAATGGAGCATACTCCTTGGTGACCATGGATGGTGAGCACATAACTCCTCCCACCAACGCCAAGTTCTTCAAGAAATACTTTGCCTGAGCCCCTTGGTCCTGCATGACCTTAAACTATACAGTCCCGCATGACCCTAAACTGCACATTACGGTCTCGCATGACCTTAAACTGCACCACTGTCCTTCATGACATTAAACTTCTCATCTTCGTCCGTTATGACGTTAAATTGTACATTATAGTCTTGTACAACCTTAAACTGCATGGTCCTGCATGACCTTAAAATGCACCTAGTCCTTCATGACCTTAAACTGCAACATATCCCTGCACGACATGAAACTACATCATCATCCATCATGACGTTAAACTGCTCAGTACCGTCCTGCATGACAATAAACTGCAAAATGGTCTGAGCTCTATGACCTTAAACTAAGATCTCCTTCATCCTTACTGCAAGACGTTAAACTGCAAGCTGGTCAGGCCTTCCTGACCAAGGCCCAACCTCAGGCCACTTGGCCTCTTCGGGCCCCTAACCCTCGTCCTCACTGCAAGACGTTAAACTATAAGCTGGTCAGGCCTTCCTGACTGAGGCCTAACCTTAGGCCCCTTGGCCTTCCTCGACTTAGGCTCTCTTATAGGATTGTATGGTGTGGTGTGGGATTACGTCCTCGTTCACATCGGGTTACCCATCGTGCCATACATATCCCCAGATGAGATGCATCTCTTCATCCAGCATGATGTTAAACTGTGCTTCTAGAACTACATATGGATTGATTCCCATCCTAATGGGATGCATAGGAATGCTCAGACGTCTCGTCTTGAGCCCAACCCCGAACTCTTTTCTTTGACTACCCCCCCTGGGTATAGTTTCCTCGGAGGGTCCTCGCATGATGAGGAGTAGGCTTCCTTAGCCCTGCTCATACAAGGATTATAAGGGTCGCACCATGTGCCCACTCCCGTTCATCTATCCTCCCATGTCCTCATCGAACAATGTTAAACTGCATGGCCTTCAAGAACTACGTATGGCTTGATTCCCATCCTTATGGGATATGTAGGAACGCCCGGACACTTTGTCCGTTGGCTCAGCCCAAAATCCAAAATCTTCCCCCCGGGTCAAGATATATGGAAGGGTGCACACTTTTTCCCCAACTTACGTCGAGCAAGCCTCGACCCAGCTGTACGTCCCCTTCCCTAGAGATGTTCACCTCTTTCGTAGATGGGTACAGCTATGCTTCACCCACTCCTTGACTAGGATTCCATCACTTTCCTCATCCGGAAGGGCCCCTGAATGGTATGGATGCTCAGCCTAAGGGCCCTCTTACCACTTCGGGCCAATGCCCTCGAGGATATCGAGCAACAAGCCGATACAAGTCCCACGTTTTGAACATGGTCAGTGGTCGACGCTCATTTGTTTCTCCCATATCAGGTCACCATAGGGACGTTGTGTTTCGAACATGGTCAACAGTGTTCCGGATCTTCGGGTCCACCCCAATATTTCCCAAACATCGAGTGCAGTGATTCGTTCTGCCCCATCCCAAAGCGACAAACTTCCCTCTGGGTGGTGCCAACGGTCGGGTGCACGGCCCCGATTCTTTTATAGGGAGTGTACGGCGTGGTGCGGGATTATGTCCTCATTCACGCCGGGTTACTTTCCATGTCGTATGCATTCCCTTACTGAGGCCCAGCCTCAGGCCACTTGGCCTTTTTAGGCCCTAGCCCAAGTTCTTACCCGGAGTGTATGGTGTGGTGAGGGATTATGTCCACATTCACGTCAGTTTTTTCGTTGTACTATACAGCTACTTTGACCGGGGAGCCCTATTCCCTGAACTTCGTCCTCACTGAAAGACGTTAAACTATGAGTAGTCCAGGCCTTCCTGACCAAAACCCAACTATCAGGCCCCTTGGCCTTTTCGGGCCCCCTGGCCCAGGTTCTTTCCTACGGGACTGTGCGGTGTGGTGCGGGATTACATCCCCATTCACGTCAGGTTACTCGCTGCGCCGTACACATCCTCGTTAGGGTATCCTACCCCCTGGGTATCTTTTAGAACTACGTGTGTCTTGATTCCCATCTTTATGGGATACGTAGGACCACCCAAATGTCTAAGCTTTGGGTCCAGCCCCATCTTCCAAAAATATCCATCCCATATTGGTCCCTTGGCCTACCCTTCCCCGGAGAGGGGAGTATATAGAGTGTTATGGGATTAATCCCTCAGTTATGTCAGGCTTGTAATGACCATGCTGTGTACCTCTCCCTCCTGATCCACTTCGCTGACCCTTTTCGGTGGTTCACCAATGTGCCTAAGGGTACTCTGGTTTAGTTACCTGGAATGTCGGACTCTACTCGGACACGTCCGCACCCGCTCTTCAGGCTTCGTGTTTCCCTTCATCAGGGCTTTCACCGTCTTTCACACCCAAAGGGACCCCCAAGAATGGCCTGGATACAATGCCCAAGGGCTCTCCTACCGTTACGGGCCAACGCCCCCGAGGGTTTCAGACAACAAATCGATAAAAATCCCACGTTGCGAATGTGGTCAGTGGTCAATGCTCATTTGTTGTTCCCACTTCAGGCTAATGCGATATGGATACTGTTTTTCCGCCACGGTTAACAGTTATCCTCCATAGCCATGCCAACCCCATTAAGCCCAAAATTTCGGTTACACGATTCACATCCTTCTCCATCCTCATCATGTCCAAGTAGAGTTTCGAAACTCTTGGTACTATTCCTCAGTGCGCATCTGCGCGTTAGGGGAACAAATCCACGTTAAAGGCGTCCTTCAGGGCTCTTCACCGACTTCCCTTTGATGGACATTCCGGTTATTGCGATAAGGATCTTCCTCCCTTGTTTCCCACACCGAGTTTGACTCACGTGGGCTTAGGGATCGGGTCGAGGTCTGAGCTTACTTGGAAAGTTTCCATCCATCCATGGTCCGAGCTCTAAGACCATAAACTAAGATCTCCTAAGAACTACGTCTGTCTTGATTCCCATCCTCACGTGATATGTAGGAACGCCCAGACCTCCTGTCTTTGGGTCCATCTTGAATTCAGCTAATTTGCCTCTTTTGTCCTACCTTTAGGACCCTGACTACGGGATTGCATGGTGTGATGTGGGGCCATGTCCTCATTCACGCCGGGTTTTCAATAGTTGCACCACGTGTGCCCCATTCTAAGAATTAGCACTCCTATTTCCTGTCTCGCACGACATTAAAAGGCACCCTCAATAACTATGTGTGGCTTGATTCCCATCTATATGGGATACATAGGACCACCCGAATGTCTAGACTTTGAGCCCGGCCCCATTTATTAGAGATCTCCCGATCTCCCGGTTACCTAGGCCCCTTGGCATGTCCCTCTCTAAGGGGGGGATATATAGGTATGATACAGGGTTTTTGGCACTATTCCCCCTTCTCCCGGGAATCTTCCATCTCTTGGTCACCCTCGGGTTGAGTCCCTCGACCCCTTGGTCCTATCACACGACCCTAAACTGTGACATTATCGTCCTGGCCGCATGACGAAAAACGACACTACATTGTGATGACCCCATCATAGGGGACATCACGTTGGGTATTGGTCACATGCCATGCCATTTTGCAATGCCTATCAATGTTTGATTCTTGTGGTGACACCAGGGATTGTTACCCTAGGCCTGTTGCTTCACAAAAAAAACCACTCACCATAAAAGGACAAACAAGATCTATCAAATATCGCTTCTCTTGGTGCGAGGGTCAGACCCGCGCTCCCCTTTCAACTTCCCTAGAACTACATATGGCTTGATTCTTATCCTTATGAGATATGTAGGAGCGCCCGGGCACTTCCCCGCTGGCCCATCCTAACTTCCGTGTTTGGTCCCTTGACTCAAGTACTTCCCCAGAGAACACATGGTAAGTAGGGCTTATGTCCTCATCTGCGTTAGGTTTTGTAACCACTTCACCATGTGTTTCCTGCTCTCCTTACCCATTCATGGTCCGAGTTCTATGACCTTAAACTAAGACCCTTTCAAGAACTACTTGTAGCTTGATTCCCATCCTCATGGGATACATAGGAACGTCGATGCATTTTGCCTCAGGCCCAGATCAACTCTCGTTTTCGGTCCCTTGACCTAAAACCTCTTTCAAGGGGGTCGTGCGGTGTGGTATGGTATTATGTCCTCATTCACGTCGGGTTGTTCACCGCACCGTACACATCCTCGGTTCCCATCCACATCGGGTTTTTCGTAATTACCTGCCATGTACCTCCTGTGTTTCCTCCCATCCATGGTCCGAATTCTACGACCCTAAACTAAGATCTCCCTGTGGGAATGGACTCGAATCCCTCTATCTAGTACGTCTCGTTGTCGTATTCAGATGTGTTTTGACAAAGATCCCAGAGTGTGGGATTTTCATGGGGATATTCCCATCGTCCCATGACCAAGATTTGTGAGCTCGCTATTTGGATCTTCATCCTCTTCCACATCCAAAAGGACCCTCGGACGACATGGATGTTAGACTTAAGGGCTCTCCATGGGTGTTGGGCCTAAGGGCTCTCCTATCGTTTCGGGCCAACGTCCCTACGGATCTTCGACAACATTTGTGACATGGTCCCGTGTTTCGAACATGGTCAACGTTCGACCCTCATTTGTCTGTCCCCATTCTAGGCTAACGCGATATGGATGTTACGTTTCCGCCACGGTCAATAGTTATCCTCTATCATCACACCTCCATCATTGTGATCCAAATATCGAGCATCATGATTCACACATTTCCACTTCCTTATGTTCAAGTGGAATTCCAACATACTCGGCTCTACCTATTTGCGCATCTAGGTGCGCCACATGGATGTGTTAGAATCATTGGTCCGGTATTCACTGAGCATCCCTTCGCCCTAACATGCCCCTTTCTGTGTCGGGAAAGTCCCACCACTACTTCTTTTTTCCCACATAGAGCACGACTCACTTGGGCTTAGTAGTTTTGGTAGGATGTGTACTGGCACAATCAGGCTTCTCTTCGTCCTACATGACGTTAAAATGTGCTTCCAGAACTACGTGTGGCTTGATTCCCATCCTCATGGGATACGTAGGGACACCCTAGTATTTTACCTGGGGTCCAGCCCACAGGAATTTTAAATCATGTTCTTCCCCTTTTCGGCCCCCTGGACGGACCCCTCGTAGGGGACCGTGTAACTATAACTCTACCCTGAACAAGTTCAGGATGCCCCAAGATGACATTGGGAAGCGACAGACCACCTCGCCAGAGAGGCCCTGTCTAAAAACAAAAATAATGATCCATGATCAAACCGATGCGCCCATCTGGCGTACTCCCACCATGGTGGTGTAATTTCATGAGTGTTGGATTCTGTTCGGACAAACCATCACTCCACATTCCATGATTCGCGTGCCCCTTATTCGGAATCTCATCCACTTTCATGTCTGGAGGAACCCCATAACAGTATGGATGCCCGACCTATGGTCTGCCTGCTATCCTGGGCCAACGTTCCCGAAGACTGGTCATGTTTGGAGGGACCCCCTAACAGTATGGATGCTCGACCTATGGTCCGCCTGCTGTCCTAGGATAACGTCCCATAAGACTGATCGATGATATTTGAGTTAGGCCCCGTGTTGCAAATATGGTCAATGGTCGGCCCTCATTTGTTGTCCCCATTTCAGGCTAACGTAGTAAGGATACCATTTTTTCCGCCACGGTTGATGGTTGTCCTTTATTGTCACGCCACCCTCACAATATTCCGAATCTTGGGTATCATGATTCACACTTCCCATTCCCACCTATTCGGACCAATTTCAGCACCCCTGGCGTTGCACCGTTCATGCACAAGAGAACGCTGGAAAAATGGTAATTCGGCTGTTCTGATAACTTCCTTCTCCGTCCAGGTCTCTCCTATTTCCCGGAAATCTGGACCAGTTATCCAAACCCCGGATGCTCGAAGCTTGGTTTACCCTCCTATGTTTGAATGGGACGATGAGGCGACTATCTCTTGTTTCTTACATCGGGCCCGACCCACGTGAGCTTAGGGAATTGTCATTGGAAGTCCCAAAAATATTGTAAGGATGCAAAATAAACCAGTGCAAACAACGGAACTCGTGCATACTACGTCATTCAAAAAAATTAAAGCACAAAAGTATGTTTAAGGGTTTGTAATCATTACAGTACCCGGGGGTCAACTCCCCCCATGGATGGATTGACCCCGTAAAAAGAGAGTTGTAGCTCCACCACCCTTTGACTTGTGGTGTTCAGTAATTGCTGTCACTGACTCAGTTCCCGCTCCTCCTCAGAAGCGATGGGGTGCAATTCATCAGCCTCAACTCAGGCCCTCTCTATGTCAGCCTGAATGACAGCTATCTCTCCGAAAGCTTGCCTCATATGCTTTTCTGCATCTTCCAGCTGGGCCTTCAATCGCGAGATCAGCCCATATTGTGCATTGAGAGAGGATGAGTGCTCATCCACCCGGATCTGCAGCTGCTGGACCTCATTTTCAGCCTCCTGGAGATTCTTGATAATTATCACCTTCCTCTGCTGCCAGCCCACGCTGAGCCCACGATCATACTCCCGGATCTTCTCTGCCATGAGATCTCAGATTAGCATATGAGGAAATTGGGCATCCACTCCCCCAGCGCACAGTTCGCGCAGTCGTGAGCAGAGTCTGTCCATCTCATTCAACCATAGCACTTGGGGGGTATCATTGATGAAGCGTGTGATCAGCTTCCATGATCGGCGGCGGACTATTTTGTTGTCCTCTTCATCGGAGGTCGTTTCATCCCAGTCCGCGCGATTGGCAGGCTCATATGCAGGATACACCCGCAAGAAATCTTCAGTAGGATCTGCATCTGGTGTTGAATCTGGCGCGACATCTGGCGCCGGAGCAGGTGTGGTGGGACTTGGGTCGACCGGTCGATCCTCATCATCGGACTCCACCTCAATGACCTCAGACATGACCCTACAGGTGGTCCCACCAATGATAGGGAGTGTTGCAGCTTGGGTAGGTGGGGTAACTATCTCCACGATCACCGGCATGCCCCTAGGTGGGATGCCGCCAGACATCCCGACCAGCCTTGCCGCAGCAGCCCATTCCAGTCGTAGAACTGTACACGGCAAGGAAGGGCATGGACATCAGTTGGCACAATCTACGTATGACAACAATGAATTCAGTGGAGAATACTTACGGAGATCGAACTCCTGGTGCTGCTCCTGAGTCGATGCTGATGGGGCCCTGAGGCGTGGTCCTCCGTATATTGTCGGAAGGTCTGGAGATTATGGAAGATCCACCTTGGGTGCCCCACCAGACACCGAACTGGACGCGGCCGCAGGCGTGGGTTCCTAAGGTCCTGCATCGTCACCCACCAAGGGTCGAGAGCGAGGTCTACGTAAAAGATCCTCCTACACGGTTCAAATGTTGGTAAGAAATCCATAATGACCTGAGAGTAGATACTGAGGGAAGAAACTTAGGGTGTTACCTCGAGAGTCTCCGTGAAATCATCGGAATCCGAGTCTTGATATCCGACTTCACCTTCCTCTAATGAGTTCCCTCCACCGGCCTCATCTTCTTCAGAGGATTCATCTGATTCTTCCGGCAGGGGGAAGCGCTCTCTCAATTCGGTGGCCGACAGCTGCGGGGGAACCATCCAATCCATCAGTACCCTTACTCGGTCTGTCATTGGATGCGGGGCACCACTGGAATGAAAAAGTCCTCCAACTTGTCCATATATTTCTCCTCCTCCACCGGAGATACCGTTAAACCAGCCTAAACAGGGCCTATAACCGGTAAAACCATCCCGAGATGGTTCAGGTGTCCCCACATATCGGACGGGATGAGGAATTGGCGGTTGACGTCCCAAATGTCCCAGGCCTCCAGGAAAACAACATTCTATGGCATATCGATATGGTGCATCCACTTCCTAGGACCCTGAGTGGATATCCTGCGAAATCCCCTCGGCGGCCGCCCCTTCGGATGGCTCTGCTCTCCCAGAATCACCGGGTCCACTACTGCTGTCAGATCCGCCGCTGTTGTCGCGTCCTCAGCTGGTGCAGGTCTCGCCGCCATGGCAGCCCCACCACCGCGAGAGTCCCTTGCTTCCCTCCAACCCCGACCTCGGGATAGGGTAGGCTCGCCATCACCGACTCGAATGGTTGACTGCTTCAGCATTTCCCCCGGATAAGCTGCCCCCCAGCTGATGGCATACTCTTTCACCAGTCCAAAGGCAGCAGTGGACAGAGGCAATGAAATTCGCATTTTCCCGTCTTCCCGTGTGAACATGATCCACAACTGCCTCATTACACATGGGTGCTCCTCATGATGCACCTCCCAGTAGACCTGTGGGGTCAGCCGCTGCAGGCACCGAAATTGCCTCGCGAACCGGTGCGGGGTGTACGGCTCGCAGAGTGGCTCACGGTCCACCCGTGCCACCAAAAATCCACCTCGAAAGGCCAGGATATAATCCTGGTGTTCTTCCATTCCCTGACCGTCGTCGGTGAGTACTCATTTCGGCAATGGAAATGGGTGGAAGCTAAATTCGTCCGCCTTCCACACCCGGTTCAGCACCATCGGTACGGTTAGTTTGAATGGGAATCTTCTGGACGCATTCAGAATGGAGGGGAGAAAGTTTGACCACGGTGGAGAGATGGGGTTTGGATATTCGTAAACTCCCCTGATGTGCGCTGCGATCCACCCATACAGGAGGTGGAAGGGCCTGCATATCCTCGGCGGCTTCTTGCCCTCACTAACGTGCCGCAGCATCCTGTACAACCTGGCGAGCATTGGAATCCCCAGATTGACCCGCCGCCCTGTGTCCAGCATGGATGCCATGATGAACGAGCTGGGTCGCACCCCCATGTTGGTATCCCTCTCTAGTAGGATCCAACCGCAGATAAGGGCCACGATGAACGCCGCCAGCCTGACTATCGGCTGTTGTTCAGTGCTGACACTAAAACCCCATGTCTTCCATTGGCTATCCTCCAAGAGCCGCCAATACGAGTGCTCCTTGCCCCGTTGAGCCCCCTTCGGACAAGTTTGAGGCCTCGGAGGGAACTCTTGATCCTCCGGGAAGTTCAGGAACTGCTTGAACCACTTCTTAAAGTGGACATCTCTTACCACTTCCTTGTCCTCTCTAGGGACCAGTCTCATTAGTGCCAGCACCAGCAGCGGCATCTACTCCAGATCCTCCCATGCGCTCATGACGGGGAGGAACTCATCATACATGGCCCCTAAGATCGGGACCCCCAAAATCTGATGGACATCCCATAGACTGATTCTAACCTCCCCATGGTGCAAGTGAAAAGTGTTGGTCCTAGATGACCATCTTCTCAGCAGCTCCAACGTCAGCTGTTTCGGTTGATAAATGTGGAATTGCGAGGCCCATTCCGCCTCATACAAGCCCACTCTCCTCATCTCGGCCCCAAACTCCTCGCATGAGGCACCTACCCAGTAATCCCATGCCTAGTCATTGGTGAAGTTGCCGCCCTGGCGCAGGTCCCACTCATCGGACCACCCCTTCTTCAAATCCCACAAAGCGGCCTTCAGTATGGTGCGGTGCATGGGAGGGGACGTCTCCGGTTGCAGTGGCTTCCCATCAATGTTTTTCACATGGTTGTACAGACAGTCGTCGGTGAGAGGTGTGAAGTCCTCCCACGCATGACCATCGGCCGCCCTGAACCATTGATGCTGGCATGGCGTGCTCCTGAACCAGCAAGTTGGTTCGTCCCTACTCTCCTCAAGAATGAAGACGTCATCCCTCAGCCCGAAGCCATACAAGGGAAGCTTCTTGCACAGCAGATAGTTCTTTTGGATCTCTGATAGTAGGTCTATCAAAAATTATGGTCTGAGTGGCTTTGGACCAGCTCCTCTAGGCCCAGACAGTTGGCCATCTCATCCCTTCGGGCGGCGTCTGCAAGCACCCCCAGTACAACTTCTTGATGGTCCATTACGGTTTCAGAACTCAGAAAAATTTCGGGTCGGGTCACGAAGATTGTTCATGGAGATTGCTCGCGACTCTTGTTCGCAAAGACAAGACGTGGGGCCTGACCTCGACTTGCAAGCAGACGTTCTCTTGGCGCAGTTGCGGAGTCGGAGACTTGCGGTTCGCCGTGAAGCTCAATTCGCAGTGAGAAGACGCAGAGGACGCAGAGCTTCGCGAATCGAGAGCGAAAAAGGACAAAGTCTCAAATAAGGAAAAAGACAAGAGAGTTCATCCCCCTATTTATAGGTGGTGACCCCGGAGCTTTTCGGCACATCCAGCTCGCGTGGAGCTTCACAGCGCGTCCAGATCGCGCGGCCCCTGCCTGCCTCGCACGTCTTCTGCACGAGTCAGCACCGCGAACCGTCGATAATTTTGGTGATTTCCCTCATACTTCGACCCTTGGTCCCTTCGTGGATTCAATTCTGAGGGAAGAATTTGTTGGCGCCAAAATATTGGATGAAAAGAATGAAGAAAAAAGAGGTCCCGCAGCCTTCCTCACGAAGCCCCGACGCAAAGCCCCCCTAGCTACGCGGCCTCTGTGAAGCACCAGAGGTGGTAATGCTCCGCGAACGCCCTAAAGTTCGCGAGCCCGCTGCGAAGCACCAGAGGCGGTAATGCTCCGCGAATGCCCTGACGTTCGTGAGCCCTCCGCGAAGCACCAGAGGCGGTAACGCTCCGCGAATGCCCTGACGTTCACGAACCCGCCACAGAGCAGAGGAGGCGGTAACCCTCCACGAACCCGGTTGACGTTCGCGACCTGCCGCGAAGAAACTGAATCCCCCTTCACGCCATGTGATCTCTGCTTTGTGGCGCCTATTTCCTATAAATATCGAGCTCCCCCTGAGCTCTCCAGACGGACAATTTGACCTTTCAGCTTCTCAACTCCCAAATCATGAAGCAGTCTTCGCTCTGAGAATCATGAGCTCCGTGAGGTATTTTTGCTTCGCGAGAGGCCTTCGCCTTGTCTCATTTTGAGCCCCTCTTTTGCGAGGGATGCCCTTCGCGAAGCCAAAGGGAATTCGCAAAGGAAGGGGATTCCAAAGGGAACCCGGGCAGTCCCAGAGCGTTTATGCTTCGTGAAACACCCATCCTGTACACGTGACCCACATGCTAAGGCAAGGTCACTGTACTTCAAGAAGCACACTGCTTCACAGCACCTTGCTTCGCGAGGCTCCTCTTCTTTGCGAGGCAGTGCTCCACGAACTCCCTTCCACTTCGTGAAGCACCTCCCACTCGCATCTCTGTCCCATGGTAAGGCCAAGGCACTCCACTTCGCGAAGCACGCCCCTTCGCAAGTGCCCTCTACTATGCAAAGAAACCAAGCTCCGCAAGGCCCCTACCTATAGACGCCTCTGCTTGGAAATTCCTCTTCCTGTGCGACCCTCCAGGTTTGCACGATGTGATTTCAAATTCCCCTGGACGACACCACCCATAGCATTTCTTTGCCTAATGATTCTTCTCATAGGCACGCTAACGGATATTGCTTATTCGCATAGCCATGATAACGTGGACCCCTTGATGGTTCGATCTGCGACCCCCCTTCTACACGGCCTTTTCGATGCTTTCCCTCCCACAAGGAGCAGAGGGTACCGGTTATGTAAGTCCTAGGGGTGCGGAGTAAACCCACCTCGTCTGAGTTGCAGGACATTAAACTGCCAAGCACCTCGTCCTCAACACATGACGTTAAACTGTGACCCGACCCTGTGCCCCGCGTGCAGGGTCCCCCTGGATCGGACATTATTTACACCCTCAGGTCCCCACAAGGGATGATATCCTCCTTCTAGGAGTGGCGTTTGTCCGCGGGGAAGGGCAACCACCTTGGTGTAAGCCCCCTAGCCCCTCTTGCGGAAGGTAGCACCCATGCACCTCCGTACTTCCTCACCACTAGGGCCAGTGGAGGGCATGATGGGGAATGAGGAACCTCCTTCCTTCGATCCCAAATACCTCTCCCCCTGTGCTTTGTCGCTCTCGAGCCTCCATCCTAGAGTAAGTCCCAGCACCATGGGCCGCCTAACGGGTAATCCCCTCTTCGCTTCTCACGGACGCACCCTTCGCGACATGATCGTTAGGTCTCTGCTGCCTCTTGTTTCTCACACCGAGCACGACTCACGTGGGATTAGAGTAAGCATAGACCATGACAATGCCCTCGTCCAGCATGACGTTAAACTGTATACCCTCGTCCAGTATGATGTTAAACTGTATGCCCTCGTCCAGCATGACGTTAAACTGTATGCCCTCATCCAACATGACGTTAAACTGTATGCCCTCATCCAGCATGATGTTAAACTATATTCCTTTGTCCAAAATGACGTTAAACTATATGCCCTCGTCCAGTATGATGTTAAAATGTATGCCCTCATCCATCATGACGTTAAACTGTATACCTGAACTATGAGGACTTTGATCCATGTCAAGGCATGGTACGTAGGAATCCATCCTAAGGTTCAATCCCACCACCAGTGGACCCACGGGTTCACCTTCACGTCGGTTCGCCAGCAAAAATCCTACCTGAACTATGTGGACTTTGATCCATGTTAAGTCATGGTACGTAGGAAGCCTCACAAGTTTCAAGCCCCGTCACCCATCGGACCAAGGTCCTTCTTCATGTCGGTTCACCGACACCCACATCCATACCCGAACTACGAGGACTTTGATCCATGTTAAGGCATGGTATGTAGGAGGCCTCACGAGGTTCAAGCCCATCGCCCAGTTGTTTCTTCACGTCGGGTTCCACCCTCGTCCCGCATGACGTTAAACTACATTTTAGTCCAGTGGTAATCCGTTGTGACCAACCTGAACTACGTGGTCTTTGATCCATGTCAAGGCATGGTACGTAGGAAGCCTCCCTGAGGTTCAATCCCAACAATCATTGGCCCCAAACGTCTCTGTGTCGGTGTTCCAAGCCCCCGTTTTCACCTGAACTACGTGGTCTTTGATCCATGTCAAGGCATGGTACGTAGGAAGCCTTCCTGAGATTCAAGCCCACCGTCCACCTGGGCCAAGGTCCTTCTTCACATCGGTTCTCCGACACACCCCTATCCCACATGACGTTAAACTGCATCCCAATCCAGCGGTAAGCCGTTGTGACCCTGCCATCCAGTTGTTCCGACACCCCTTCATGTCAGTATAACAGCCCATTTTCCCGAACTACGTGGACTTTGATCCATATCAAGGCATGGTACGTAGGAAGCCTCACGAGGTGCAATCCCACCACACATTGGTCCAAGGTCCTTTTCAGGCCGGTTTTCCGGTGCTCAACCTGAACTACGTGGTCTTTGATCCATGTTAAGGCATGGTACGTAGGAAGCCTCACGAGGTTCAAGCCCACCACCACCTGGTCGTTCCGACCATATTCATGTTGGTTCTTCCAACACCTTGGGCATCATAGAGTGTAAGCCCCACACATCCATCCCGGACTACGTGGACTTTGATTCCCTACCACGGGGATACGTAGGAAGTCTCTTCGAGACTCAAGCCCATCACCACCACCATCTCCACGACGGATCCATTTCATTCCTCCTTCACTCCATGAAATTCTCCATCATCCATCCTGATTCTTACCCAGGCCGCCACATCCTGGTGAGATCATGCCACCCCATTCCCCTCCATAGCATTCGAGAAGCCGCCCATGAGCTGGCTCCGATTTCGGCATTCCCTCAAGGGGGGTTCCTCAATCTGATCCACTCCAGCAGGTGTTCTGATTAGGCTGATTCGTCTCCGTTGGACGTTAAACTTGCGGCATACCCTGTGTTAAACATGGGAAGCTGAGGAAAACCTCAGATACATGCCTATGGAATATGATTACCCGCGCTCGATGTGGTATTCCTTGGACTTTCGCTCCCTCGAGAAGCCCTATAATAAGGGGGAAAAGATAGACACGCCAATTCCCCAGCATTCAGACATGTTAATGATGCCTCGATGTGACTACTCCCCTGACTGAAGGTTGCTACCCTGACCAGACCCTTTGGAATGTCCTGAAAGAAGCAGTGTAATTAACCAGCGTCCATGGAAACATGGCACTGGGAAGAGTTTCACGAACAACATATTAAATCTATGAGAGAGACCCGGACTAGGTGACGAGTTCTGAGGAGGAATCCACGGAAGGAAGAACTGACATCCCATCATCCCAGTTTCGATCAAGGAGCAGACATCCCTGAATAAGGAGCAGATGCCTCCCGCCTTTGGAAAGAGGGAATGCGGGGCAACACAAAAGTTGCGTCTGTCGCGCCCTAGCGGACGGATGCGCACACCCCGACGAAAGCATCTGAGACAATGATATTGAACCTCTTTATATGAATTCTAAAAAAATTAATTTAAATTTCAACTTAAATTGTTACATGATCTCTTTGATACCAATAGGATAAACTCGAGTATGGAAGAAGCGTGATTAACCGATATTTTCAAGAGCAAATCAACCAGATTTGTGTCGTAACTTCAAATCCAATATATTGATGTTTGTATTCTCCCACATATCACATGAAATTAAATTTACGTACGAAGAACACAAATGAAACCATACCTCATTCATTCATCAAAATCTGGTGTAATTCGCTCATTGTCGGGCACCAAATGAGCATCCCTCTAGATAGTACATAGATGCACAACAGCCCCTAAAATGTTATTCCTGAATTACCAAGTTCTATCATGGAAAATTGAAGATGCATACGATGTACCTTCGATCATGGGAAGAACACGTGATTTATTAGATCAATGAAATTGATCGATTATTGTTCTTCCTTTCAGTCTCTCTCTAGAATCTTGAGAGAGAGATTAAGAGCTCTAAAATTCGATCAAAATGAATGATGAGATATTCATGAGTCTAAAAAACAGTTAAATTATCTGGTTACACATTCCAAAATTTCATTTTGGCCCCTGGAAAGTTATAAGCTTAGTTTTAGACCATTCTCCACACTCATGACTTAATTAAACTTGTCATAAATTCCATGAACATTTTATCACTCACTTGTAACACTTTAATGTGTTGTGTGATAAAATATAAACCATTAACTCATCTTTTTATCTCCCATAATTATTTAATGAACCTTGAACGTTCAATGTTCGTCTGAAAAATAATATTATATCATATTCACTTTTATAATTAAATAACTTGTGAATACCTTGAGAAATAAATTCAATTATTATTATTCTAAATTCAAATAATATAATTGAATTATTTTAATTACAATCGATCAAACCCATACGTTCATTGACTCCAGCATGTTGGGCCCACTTTGTCCTAAACTCCATTTCATCTGAATTGGTGGAGCTTGTGGATGCACTTTATGTGTGGCCCTCTAAGCCTTTATCTCGATAGTAGTGAATCAATTCATGGATCAAAAGTGATATCTAGAAACACATCATAGTCCTTAAAGAGATAAGTATAAGTCATAGCTATGAAAACCTTATACAAACACAGTCAGTGTAATATAATCTCTTTGTCTTGCAATATCTCATAAAGGAGGATGCATACTTTGTGTCATTATCCTTAAATGATTTATTTATTCTTTTAATAACCATAAAAAATGAACTTACCCTATTCTACCATGATCGTGTATTTAATAAATGAACTACCATTGTAATCAACTGGGCTCAGGGTATTTATTCCTATATGGAAGCGAAAAAATTTCTCTTGGTCATGTAATCAATGTCATACCACCAATGACGCACCTAATGCAATATATCTCTCCATAACATAAATTTCACAGTTTTCATCTTACATCAAAGTATGGGATCAAATGATACACATTAATAATGACCTCATTTCAAGAAACTAACACACATGTTCATAGATAGAAACATCCAATGACACCTGATACATGTTTTGTTATTATTGGTGGGTTAGTCCTCACGATCTCCTCTACTCGAGATCACTAAGTGAAAAATTCATGAGAAGTATAAATACTTATGAGCCCCTAGAACCTGATATCCAGACATCATCTGTGTTCTATTGGTATGATGTATCTAGACCATGGGTTATATGTTTAAGATTACTGTCATAAGATCTCAAGGTTCTCATTATGGTCAGGAACTGTTATAAATTTCTGATACAATAAATAATCCATGGACATTACCATGTAAATAGTTTACACATAAGTAACATCACTATTATGGTAAGATAAAATCATGCATAACTCTCAGTATACATGATATGATAATAAAAAAGTACTACTCAAGTCATATCTAGTGCACCCACATTTACAACATTATGAAGTGCTAATTTTTTTGTTTTTTTGGCCACACAATGTCTTATTATGAAGAAGGTGAAACTTACCTATGAGGTGAAGCTGTATAAATTCAACAAAGAATAGTGGGATCAAATTATTCATATCGGTACAAAAAATCTTTCCATGGTTGCTATTTTAATTGTTTAAATTTTGAATATAAAGCAGTAGATTACAGAAAAATAAGAGGAAGATCTTATTATGAAAGAGAGAATAAATTGGATGCATAGAAATATAATTCAATCCCTTTTAAGAACATGTTTTATACTCTTAAATAAGAATAATTTGATTCGATGGCATGTGCTGAGAATAGTGAGAAAAGGCCAAAAAAATTCTCAACTCATTTGAAAATTTATTGGAAGGAAAAAAAAGGAAGATTGGGAAGGAAAACATGAAAAAAATTACCTTAAAATCAATAAGGAATAGTGGAACCTAGATTTTGGTCAGTGGGTGTTCATCTCATATGACAGTGAATATGAATTTGTTGAAAAATATTAAGGTTGGAGTTGGTGGAATAGTTCACTCAGGAAATAATGGAGTATTGAAGATTAAAGGAAGTGGAAAGACTCGTCTTTCTTGTGATGAATTAAAGAATGCAGATATTATTTATATCAAATGACTACATCATAATTTGTTAAGTGTAATTCAACTTTTTGACTTAGGTTTAGAAGTCATATTCAGTCATAAGAGCTGCAACATCAAAGGTAAGTCTTTGAATTATTTGGTGAAAGGTTGGAGAGCTAATTGAAATCTATATTAGGTTGATAGAAAAGAAAACATTTGTCTATTGATTATGGAAGAAGAAGAAAAAAAAATTGTCACTGGAGGTTAGGCCATGTTAATCAACACAACATGGAGAAATTTTGAAAATTTAGAGCTTTAGTGGATATTCCTAATTTGAAGCAATATTGGGAAAACATTTATGAAGCATGTATGAGAAAAAAGATGGTTCAAAATCCATACCCTCCAAAGAAGAATAGAGCATCAAGTTTGCTAAATTTGGTTCACATTGATGTCTGTGGTCCAATTGGTCAAGAAAAAAACTATAGTGATAGTTATTTCATCCTATTTGTGGATGATTATATTAGTATGGTGTGTTTTAGGTTCATACATTCAAAAAAAAGAAGTGTTGGATTACATAAAAAGGATTTGAAGAAGAGAATAAAATGAAACTCGAAAAACTATGAAAATTATGAGATCGGATAATGGAATGGAATACACATCCTATGAGGAAAAAAATTATCTAGAATAGCATGGAATTAAACATGGTGTCTTTAGTGAGAACCCCTCAACAGAATGGGTTTGTGGAAATAAGAAGTTGTATGGTCAACAATATAAAAAAGATGTTGTTGATAGATATTGGCATCTCATGCCACTACTAGAAAAAAGCGGTTAAAGTGCCAATAAATACTCAAAATATATTATTACTTATTCCATGGGTAAAGAAGAAGTCATATGAAATTTGGCATGGAAGTAATCCCTCTTTGAAGAATCTTAGTGTTTTTAGAAGAAAGTGTTTCATCTGAAATGAAGAAGTAAATCAAGGAAAGTATGCTGATGTTGTAGATGAAGGTATTTTCTTAGGCTACTCAACAAAGAGTAAGACCTATAAATGTTTTAATTAAAGGCTCGACAATATTATTAATAGTAGTGATGTAAAAGTGGTTGAGAATAAAGAAAAAGAAAATTTTGGAATTTATGTTTCTAAAACAATGTTTGAAGAAAGTGAAGAAACTAATGTAGATATCGGAAAAACTCAAGATGTTCGGGCTGATGGTGATTTTGAGATTGAATATGTAGAAGAACAAAGTGAAGAGGTGGGTCAACCTATGATTCATTCAACAAGTAAAATAGATCAAGTTGATCCAAACAATATAATTGGATACAAATATTCTCCAACTCATACTCAAAGGATAAAGAGGTAGAGCACAGTGATTTATTATCAAAAATTTAACCCAATTCATTTGAAGAAGTGTAAAATGAGGATTCATGGGTGAAATCCATGAACAAATAATTGGATCAAATTGATAAAATTTAAGTTGAGAGATTTTAAACAAAACCTGAAAATCATAATGTGATTGGTACAAATTGGATATTTAAGAACAAGCTAGATGAAAATGGAAAAGTTATTCATAATAAATCAAGGATGGTTTATAAGTGATATTCTCAGGTTGAAGGTATTGATGTTGAGTATACTTTCACACCAATAGAGAGAATGGAATCCATTAGACTCTTCTTGGTAGTGGTTGTCCAGATAAATTTCAAAGTTCTTTAAATGGATATGAAAATTTAATTTCTGAATAGAGTCTTGAATGAAGAGGTATATATTGAACAATCAGATGCATTTGTTCTTGGAAATTATGATTCAAAAGTGTGAAAATTAAGAAAAGATGTGTATTTCCTAAAGAAGGCACCCCATGCTTGGTATGTAAGGTTGGGTGCTTTCTTGAGGTAGATGGAGTTCAAAAGAGGAGTTCATCACAACCTTTATGTGAAAATTTATGGAGAGGAGTAGTTTATAGTGTTGGTGTACATAGATGACATCATATTCAATGCTAGTAAATAGAATTATATTGAAAATTTTGCTAAATTATTGAATTTCGAGTTTGAAATGTCAATGATCGTAGAATTGGCATATTTTATTGGGGTGAAAGTTCATAAAGATGAAGGAGAGACATTCATTTCCCAAGTGAAGTATGCAAAGTCTTGAAGAAATTCAGAATAGAGGAGTGAAACCTATTTCAACTTTGATAACGGTTGGAACAAAACATAGTAAACATGAGGACAGTGACATGGTAGAATCAACTTTATATAAAATAATTATTGGTAGTTTACTCTATATTATTATGATCATGCTAGATATTTTATATGTAGCAATCTTGGCAGCAAGGTTTTAGAGTTTTCCTAAGAAAGAAAATCTCATGGAGGTGATAAGAATAATGAGGTATGTTCAAGGAACTTTGCATTATGGTTTGTTGTTCAAATCTGGAAAGAACATGGATTTATTGAAATATTCAAATGTTGATTGGGTTTGTGATATTGTGGATCGAAAATCCACAAGTGGAGGAACATTATACATTGGAAATAATTGTGTTGGTTGGATAAGAAAAAAAATTATGTTTCTTTAAGCATGGAAAAGGCGGGGTATATTTCAGTTACAAAAGCTTGTACACATCTTATCTAGATGAAGAAATGGTTTAAAGACATCACTAAAGTTATACAACAGCCAATAAATTTTCAATGCGAAAATAAAAGTGTGACTGAATTGTCTAAAACTCAAGTTCAACACTCTCGCAAGAAAACACATTAAGATTCAGAACCATTTCATAAAATAGAAAATAGAGAACAATAGAGTGAGTCTAGAATTTGTTGTAACTTAAGAAGAGGTGACAAATATCTTCACAAATCCATTAGCGGCTCATTTGTTTGAAAGTCATAGGTTGAACCTTGGATTTCAAACAATCTTCTCAAACTAAGGAGGTTCAGTTTTGTCCTCTCTCCCCATTTAACTTAATACTATATTTGGCTATTATTTTTGTATGCAAGTTTATATATATTATTTAAATCATGGAGATAGGGGAGATAATATCCATGGGGTCTTTATGGAAGAAAAGGTTTGATCAGTGTCTATAGGACAACATAGATGTATTTAGTTATTTTTCTTATTTCATACACCGAGATATGACTCATGTAGGATGAGAGATTATTGAATTCACTTTGCTAATATATGGAATAGTGGGCATGCCAAGAAATATAGGAATGGTTTGAACAAAATAGATAAAACTATTTTAATGTTATTTTCAGGGGGGTCCAATGAAGGAAGGAAAAAACATTAGGGAAGAAAAAAGCCTAATGAAGAAGAATGTTAAGGAAAGTATTGCAGGGGAAGGTTGTATATCAAATTTAGGGGGTTTGGTTAATATGGATGGGTTTGGTTGAGCTCGTACTTGACAACAAAATCCAAAGGGAGAGATTATTGAAATCAAGTGTTGTTTTGATTGAATTGTGTTTTCAAGGATTGGATTGTTATCAATATTGTTACTAATATATAGTATCACTGACATTTGAAGTCTTGAAGTTCCATGAAGTAAGTAGAAGATCATTAGAGGAAGTTTCTACAAATTTTTTCAGTGACACAGGTCACGCAACAGCCATAAGGTTCATACTGCAAAGTTTATTTGCGTAAGAATGATATGTGTCATGACGCAATGGGTCATGCCATGAAGGTTGTGTGGGGAACTTCATAATATTCCTTAGGCTACTTTGTATATCTGAGTAAATTTGGGTAACTCTGTCTGTTGAAGATCTGCACTGTGAAGTTAACAACATGTCGCGAAGATAGTTGAAGAAATTTTAGCGATTCTGGAAAGGATGAGGTCATGTTGTGACATATAAGATCGTATCATGAAGAATTCTAGACAGTGGTCAATAAATATAAAAAGGATTTTTTTGTGTTGAGACGCATCAAATCTTGTCGTGAAAGAGTCTGGGTGGTGTCACAAACCATCCCAGATACCCTAATACCCAAGCCATCTCTAACATAGCCCAAAGGGTGTTCCTGATCCCCATGTCTTGACAAGTAGCACCTGACATCATAAAAGAATAAAGAGGGAATGGTTTTTTCACAGAACGGTGGAAGATAAATAAGATATGAGTTGGTATATCAAGACTCATCAAGGAGAAAGTACCAGAAGTCAACAGGTAAAATAGTACCTAAGAAGATAGATAAAAAACTTGACGAAACATCAACCCAAACTGCCATCAACAACCATCAGAAGTCTCAAAACTATGTGTAACCAGTGGACCTCAGCTCCACCGGTCATCATCATCACTCCATGGTCCCAATGATCAAGAACATCCACCACCTCTAATTGGTGTTTTTCCTTTGCTCAGACCTGGCATAAGAAAGTCTACAGATGCCTGAAGGCAAAGGTAGGGTGTGAGCTATAAAGCCCGATGGGGTCTCACCAAATGTTCCATAATAGATGTCGTAACAATAAACCAATCATGCTTTCAATTTAAATAATATAAGGAATGGCATAACATATCATTTGAAAATTTAAAACAAAACATTATTTATTTTTAATATATAGAAAACATTTCAAATATGAATTAAATAAAAAATTTATATAAAATCATTTATATAAATCATTTGGCATGAATAAAACAGTTCTATAATTGATGGAATATATAATCAAATCATACAAAATAAGCACCATGGTCATCTTCCATGAAATACATTAGTTTATAGCTATATGATTCCCACACTTCTCAAATTAGTGATCATGGCTAATCATGTGTGCACATGTCCCTCAGGCTTAGGCTGAATAGGACTCATCAACATCTCATCAGGGATAATCATATCGAACTAGGTTTTCGTTAGTGTTGTCATTGTCAATAAATTTCTAGGGGGTCAAGATCCTAGCGTGCATGTCCCAAATAACCTAATAACTACCCAGGCTCGCATGTGATCAATCAATCAATCAATAATGAGAAAATCATCTCATTTCAAATCAAACATCATTTTTAATTTAATTTCCCAATTTGCAGATTCAATATGTCAATTCAGTTTCAAAACCAAAACATAGGTTTTTTATCATTTCATGTCTTTTTCAATCCAAAACCAATCATGGGTTTTCATCATTTAAATTTAATCCATTTTCTCAAAAAAAATATCAAATCATTTCATCAATTCCATCATCAAATCATTTTCTCAAAATTCAATCCATCATGCTCAAAATTCATCCCATAATTCCAATTCCATTGGAATTGGGGGGTTTTCTCAAAATCCATGTCATTCCAAATTCAAATTTCAAATCATATAAAATTGGGGTTTTATAAATCAATTGAAAGTTATTTCAAACAAATCAAGCAATTCAAGGTTTCAATTACATAGAATATCTCAAATGGAACCACCTACCTTTAAATCACTAAATCAAATGATCAATGCCCGTAACAAGAATGCCAATGATGATTGAAGGCGAAGAAGATCTATGAATTGAATTTAGAATCATGATCCAATCAAACAGATTTTAGATCCATCAATTATATGATGATTTATCAAACTCTAAGGAGGAGAGAAAGAGATACCGGAAGAAAACACATGAGAGGAGATCCACTTACCGAAGAGGGATCAGATCTTCCACCGGAACTTTGATTCACAAAATGAGGAGGTCGAAGGAGCCAAAATCACTTCTTAAGACCTTTCAAGGACCAAGGGTTCATGTTAGGATTTAATGGTGGTGATTGTCCTCTTAAATCAGGGGTTTGTGGATTTTAATTAAATTTTTGGAGGTATTTAAAACCACGTGCAATCTTTCCATGTTTCCCAAGATGTTTGTGACCTAACCGAGGTGAAACTCTCAAGAACACCCAATCACCCACTGAAAATTGCAATGATCTTTGATGATGATCAACATCAAATTTATATTGACATTGTGTCATCATCATTCTCTGAAGAATCAAATAAATCTTAGTCATCGTCTCTTCGACTAAACTTGGTCCAACCAAGGAATCTTTTTCAATCTTCGACCAACACAATAGAGATTTACATGGGCGGCCATACAAAGCCTCAAAGGGAGCCATACTAATGAACGACCAGTAACTGTTGTTATAAGAAAACTAAATCGGTCCCAAGTGGCTATCCAAAGCTCCACCAAAATCGAGAATGCAAGCACAAAGCATGTCTTCTAAAATCTATATAGCTCGTTCTATCTGGACATCTATCTACGGATGATATGTCATGCTCAAGCTCACCTAATATCTCATTGCCTCCTGGAGGCCACTCCAAAAATGGGAAGTGAACTGGGGATCCCTATCAGAAACTATCACAGATGGAACACCATGTAACTTGAAAACCTCCTAAACATATAGGCTTCCCAAGTCCTCATCTTTGGTTGCATCCCAGATGGGTATAAAGTGAGCCAGTTTGGTCAGTCAATCGATCACAACCCATACTACATTCTTTTTTCAAGGGGTACAAGGAAAACCCACCACGAAGTCCATAGAAATCTCATCCCACTTCCAAGTCAGAATTGGAAGGGTCTGGAGAAAACCTGAAGGTTTCTGATGCCCAGACTTAACCTATTAGAAATTATAACAACTTGAAACATAATCAGCGATGTCCCATCTCAATCTGGCCACCAAAATCATAGCTGCATATCATAGAACATCTTTTTGGTACCTGGGTGCACTTCCCACTAAGAACTATAACATCCTCCCATCATAGCCTTCCTCACAGAAAAAGGCACAACGTACTGATTCCGAAAACATAGAATACCCTGTGTGGAGAAAGACCACTCAACAATGATATCCCCACCATAAAAAGATTCTCTAACACCATGGAACTCATCATCACACTTTTTATCCTGAAGAATCATCTCGAGAAGATAGGAGGCCAACTGAACACTGTTCAAAAAAACCTCAGACTCATTCTCCTAGACTCCCAAATGCAATTGTACAAAGTGATTCATCAAAATAAACTCTTCTAGTGATTCTTTCACGACTAGGGTTGGAATTTTCCTGCTCAACGCATCAGCAACAACATTCCCCTTGCCAGGGGTATAAGAAATATCAAAATCGAACGACTGTAGGTACTCTACCCAACACCTCTGATGGAGATAAAAATATTTTTTAGACAAGATATAACTTGGTATTTTGTGATCAGAATAAATGGTAAACCTTTCTCCGAAAGGGTAATTTCTCCATCCTTTAAGAGCATGCATCATAGTTGCAAGTTTGAGATCATGGGTTGGATAGTTTTTCTCATGTGTCCTAAGCTTCCTAGATCTATAGGCAATGATGTGATCACCCTGCATAAGAACATAGCCCAAACCCGAATCTGATGCATCACAGAAGACTACATAGCCCTGTTCGGCCCATGGAAGAGTCAACACTAGTGAAAAATTCAAAATACTTTTCAGCTAAATGAAAGAACTCTAAAAATTATCATCTCAAACAAACTTCACTACTTTCTGAGTGAGAGCAGTCATTGAAGAAGCCAACTTTGTGAAATTCTTGACAAACCAGTGATAATAATCCACTAAACTCAAGAAGCTCTAAATATTGAAAACATTCTGCGGTTGTTCCCATGTCATAATAGACTTCACCTTCTCAAGATCAACTAAAATACCATGTTCCGAGACCACATTTCCCAAGAACTTCACTTCCTGAATTGATAAATCACATTTCGATAGATTGGCATAAATTTGGTGATTTCTTAACATTTCCAGAACTGCTCTCGGATGTCACACATGATCCTCCTCAGACTTAGAGTAAACCAGGATTTCATCCAGAAAGACCACCACGAATGTGTCAAGATAATCATGAAAAATATTACTCATCAATGACATAAAGATTGTAGGAGCATTGGTTAAATAAAATGGCATGATAAGATACTCATAATGGTCATACCTGCTCTGAAAGGCGGTCTTTTGAATGCCAGGATATTTTATTCTCAACTGGTGGTAGCCAGACTGAGGATTAATCTTCGAGAACCACTTCTCCCCTTTCAAATTTTCAAAGAAATCATCAATATGTGGTAATGGATACTTTTTCATTAGCATAAATCGATTGAATTTACAATAATCAACACATAGGCGAAGCATTGCATCAGCTTTCTTAACAAAGAGAAAAAGCATCGCCCACGTTGATACACTCAGGCGTATGAAACCTTTCTCTAAAAAATCATTTAACTAAGACTTTGACTCTTTCAGTTTAGCTAGTGTCATGCGATAAGAAGGAATAGACATTGGTTGAGTACCAGGCACTAAATCAACAGAAAACTATACCTCCCTTATCGGTGGAAAATGAGAGAAATCAGAAGGAAACACATCAGGAAACTCAACGACAATTAGAGGGAGATCATCACTCAAAGATTCCTGCTCCATATCAAAAGAAAACACTGATATTATTTTCTCCAACTCCGGATAAGAAGGTTTGGCTCTACCCAAACTTGGGTCTCATTCTCCCTGAAAAACACGGCACACCCCATCAGGTGCAGTAAAGGAGACCCATTGAAGGTAATAATCAATTTGGGCCTTATTAGCAATCAGTCAATCCATTCCAAGGATGACGTCAAGAGGTTTCATGTCGAGAATTAGAAAATTCCAGGTAAGCTCAATCTTTGATAAAGAGAAAAAACATAAAGGACAACAAAGACCTTTCTCTCTCTTTGTTTCGAGGGGTGTAGTAATATCCATCACATAAGATAAAATCTTTGTAGTAAGGGTTAGAAAATTAACAACATGAGTCGATATGAATGATTGAGATGCACTAGTATTAAATAAAGAAGTCACTAAAAATGAAGCTATATTGATGGTACCTCTCATAGTTGTTGGACTTGTATCAACTTCCTCTAAAGACTCATCCACTACGTGAAGCTTCGTTATGAATGCATGTGGTTAGAACCCTTTTGTTCTTGAATAGTCTGATTGCATTGCAGTACTTTTGGGTGATGATGAGGTGGTGCCACTATGTGGGGAAGAAAAGATATAATAGATTTTCTATAAGTGACCTGAGCGTCAATAGGAACTGAAAATCTTGGGTGTTTCAAATGTCCAGCCTTGCCACACTGGAAACAAGTCAAAGGGCCTCTACCAAGAACTATAGGAGGTTTGGAAGAACCCTTTTTCCGAAATCCACCATGAGTCTCATCACGCTTCCTCTTTCCATTAAAAGAACTCACAAAACTGCCACTGGGAGAAAAGGGAACTCTCGTCAGCCCTGACTTACCAACTAGGTCAAGCTCAGTCATCAATGCTCTATCCAGTACATCAACATAATAAGTTAGCTTTATCATGAAAACCTAGGATCGAATGTCAGCTCGAAGTCCCGTCTCAAATGTCAATGCCCTCAACTTATCATTAGTCACAATCTTAGGAGAAAATTATACCAGCTCAATAAAGTGGTTTTCATAATGATTCATAGACTTTTCATTTTGATGGAGATTAAGAAACTCCATTAACTTTGTTAAAACCATGGAATCTTGATAGAACTGATCGGTAAAAAGAACTTTGAAGTATTTCCACTCCAATCCTTCATGCTTCTTTACTGTCACCATCAAATCCCACCACCTTCTACTAGGCCCCTCAAGCTTAAAGGTATCACACTTCACTTTAATTGAATCGGGAATTTCCAAGAACTCAAAAATCCGCTCAATTTCTTTCAACCAATCCTCAACCTCTTGAGGATCATTAGAGACTTAGAAAGTTGGTGGCTTCTGGAGAAGAAGCTCATGACCATGATCTCTAGAGTCGTTCCTTAGAGATTCCATGACTAGAGCCTGAACAGGAATGGATGTGGTTGCCTTTCCTAGAGCTTGGACAACATGCACCGCTATCTCAATAAGATTTTGATCAATTTGACGGTTCGCTTATCGTAGTTCATTGGCAGCTCCCTCCTCAGGTCGATTCAAACGTCTTCTCAAAGGCATGATGCTGCACACCATCAACAGAAAACAAGAATAACGTTAACCAAGGATACTCATATTAACAACTTAAATGGGATTACAGAAGTTTCAATCCCATTAAATAGGATTCAAAATTCAGGTATTTTCATAGCACTCAAATCAAACAAGGAAAAGACTAGAAACAGATCAAAATACTCATCAAAGAAACTTTTCCCCCAACACCCATGGTGACTTAAGGCTCGTTACGATGAGAGATGGTCAGACACTCACTCATAACTACCTCCCAAGTCCCATAAATCTTACCAATTTTCAACCAAGAGAACTCAAACCACATACTGAATTCAAGAAAATATGCTCAGCCTACACCTCGAATACCACTTTGTCGTGAACCAGCCCGGATACCCTGATACTTGAGCAAGCTCTGACATAGCCCGAAGGTCGTTCCTAATCCTCACGAATTGGATACTAGCACCTAGCATCTTACAAGAATAAAGAGGGAATGGTTTTTCCACAAAATAGCGAAAGATAAACAAGATATGAGTCGGTATATCAAGACTCCTCAAAGAGAAAGTACCAGAATCAACAGGTAAAACAGTACCCAAGTAGATAGATAAACATCTCAACAAAAAATCAACCCAAACTGCCATCAACGACCATCAGAAGTCACAAAACCCTATGTAACAAGTGGACCTCAGCTCCATCGGTCACCATCATCACTCCACAGTCCCAAGGATCAAGAACATTCACCACCTCCAATTGGCACTTTTCCTTTGCTCGAACCTGACATAAGAAATTATACAGACACCTGACAGTAAAGGTAGGGAGTGAGCTATAAAGACCAGTAGAATATCACCAAGTGTTCCATAATAGATTTTATAACAATAAATCAATCATGATTTCAATTTAAATAATACAAGGCATGTCATAACATATCATTTTCATATTTAAAACAAAAAATTCTTTCTTTTCAATAGATAGAAAACATTTCAAACATGGTTTAAATAAACATTTGATATAAAAGCATTTATATAAATCATTTGGAATGAGTAAAATAGTTCTATAATCGATGGAATATATAATCAAATCATACAAAACAAGCACCATGGTCATCTGCCCTGAAGTATGTTAGTTTATGGCTATAGGATCCTCACACTTCTCAAATTAGTGATCATGGATAATCATGTGTGCACACATCCCTCAGGCTCAGGTCGAATGGGACTCATCAACATCTCATCAGGGATAATTATGCCGAAATAGTTTTTTTTAGTGTTGTCGTCATCAATCCATTAATAGGGGATCAAGATCCTAGCGTGATTGTCCTAAATAACCCACTAACTACCCAGACTCACATGTGATCAATCAATCAATGAATAATGGGAAAATCACCTCATTTCAAATCAATCATCATTTACAATTCAATTCCCCAATTTTAAGTTTCAATATGCCAATTCAATTTCAAAACCAAAACATAGGTTTTTCATCCTTTCATTCATTTTTTAATCCAAAACCAATCATGGGTTTTCATCATTTCAATTTAATCCATTTTCTAAAAAAATCTCAAATCATTTCATCAATTCCATCGTTAAATAATTTTCTCAAAAGTCAATCCATCATTCTCAAAATTCATCCCACAATTCCAATTCTATTGGAATAGGGGTTTTTTCTCAAAATCCATGTTATTCCAAATTCCAATTTCGAATCATCTCAAATCAGGGTTTTATAAATCAATTAAAAGCTATTTTAAACAAATCAAGCAATTAAAGGTTTCAATTACATGGAAAATCTCAAATGGAACCACCTGCCTTTAAATCATGGAATCAAACGATCATTACCCACAATGGGAACACCAATGACGATCGAAGGTGATGAAGATCTACAAATCGAATCTAGAATCAAGATCCAATCAAATGAAGTTTAGATCCATCAATTATATGGTGATCTATCAAACTCTAAGGGGGGGAGAGATTGGAAGAAAACACATGAGAGGAGATCCACTTACCAGAGAGGGATCATATCTTCCACCAGCACTTTGATTCTCCAAAGTATGAGGTCAAAGGAGCCAAAATCGTTTCTTGAGAGCCTCTAAGGACCAAGGGATTGGGTTAGGGTCGAATGGGGGTGATTGGCCTCTTAAACCAGGGGTTCTGGGATTTTAATTAAATTTTCGGAGGAATTAAAAACTGCGTACATGGTTTCCTAGAGAGGGCTACATGGGTAGACAAACTGTGCGCCCTAAATGTGTGCCTCTTCTAGTCCTCTATTTGGGGTGCACGGTTTAGCCGTACGGTTAAACTAACAATGCGCCAACCGTGCATTCCCCACTGTCCATGGGGTGTACAGTTTGGAGGGGTGGCTGCATGGTTTGACAAACTGTATGCCCTAACTGTGTACCTCCCTCCAATGGCTCTCAAAAGGTCGCATGGTTTGCTAGGCCAAACCGCACAGTTTTCCCTAATCGTGCGTCAACCGTGCAAAGCCCAAGGAGCTCCAAAAATTCTCCAATTTCACCCAAAACACCCCAAAACAAGACCCAACCAAAAGGGAAACAAAACAAGGGTCAAGGAATACCTGAAAGAAGGTAATATAATGTTATAGGAAAATTTGAGTGTTTCTATTTTTTGAGTGCTTACGCCGCGAAGCATATATCACGTCGCACCAGGTGAAAGTTTACACGCTGTGAAGATATAGGTTGTGTCGCGGCCTATCTAGAAATTCAGAGAAGTTATAAATAAATCAACTCATTATGGCACGAAGCATCATGTTTCACTATGATCATGGGTTTCTAAAAAAATTGAAGATGTTAATGTGGCAATAAGAGGATGGTTTGGTAGTTATTTTAATAGTTAGTAACTACTTATTTGAAATTCAATGGAGGAGATCATCTAAAATTTAAATCCAATGGGTGGATTTGATTGGGAAGTTTCTTGGAGTGTGAATTTCAAATTTGAAATTCTAACATTCTATGTATATATAAATTATGACTACGTAGAATTAAAACAATACAAATAGAAGAAGGATGAGACTTGAATATCTTAAGGAATAGAGAATCGGAAGTGGAAGATTATTGAATATCTGGTTTTGTGATTTGAAGTGTGTGAGACTAGGTTGCAATAAAGATCAGGACTGAAATCAGAGTGAGCATTGTGTATCGTTGAAGAACTGGAATGTAAAAATAGAGCATCATAGGAACACCCTTGTTGTTGTTGAAGTTCCAAAGGATCAAAGAAAAATTGAGAAGGGGGTTGAATTAGTTGTTTCCTTTTTACAAATTTCAAACTTTAGGAAACTTAACCCTTGCAACTTGTTAGAGTTTCTTACTTATCAACTTTTAGTAAACTCAAATGCATCCAAATATGAAAAATAAACAAAAAACACACGATTTACAAGGTTCGAGCTTAGTGTGAGAACCTACATCCTTGTCATAGCCACTCTCGTGGGTCTATGAAAATTTACTATTATGAAGAAGTGTATACAACTTGTGTCAACTCCCGTTAGGCACCTTTTATCTTCCGATAGGAATGATTATACTAACTCCTGTCAGTTTACAATTTTTTATTACAAAAAAATTGAGCCAAACAAAGATAATGAAACTTCGATACATTTGTTCCCCAGGAGGTCAGTCCAAAATCTCAATTCGATGGTTGCGTCTGATGGCCTCCGTCTGATGGCCCTTTTCACAATCTATGCTAATAGAAACTATTTGATCTACCTTTTAACTACTCTATGCTTCTCAAAATTCTGTTCAAAATGTAAATAGATTCCCTCAGTTTGGTTCTCTCTGTTCGGTAATCTGAACCTTGTTTTGTCTGATCTTCTGATCAGATTACTCTATCTAAAAACTCTTCTTTAACTAGAAATAACTTCAGTTGGAAAAATCACTTCTAACACCAATTCTACAGAGTATCATCTTTTATGCACGGGTGAACAGTAACTAAGTATGATATAATTTTCATCTCTATTTATAGGTTCTCCAAAAAAGGAAAGGGCGGGAAACCAATTTCTTTTATCGCTCCCTCAAATTTTAGAACTCTGAATTTTTCATTCATTTGACCTTTATTTGACCGCTTCTCAATTCTTCTCAACTCTTCTGGAGTCTTCTTGAATCTTCTCAACTCTTATCGAATTTCCAAACTTTAAACAAAATGATTTGAAAGAACAAAGCTTCAATCTAGAAATGATGATCCAGAAAACTCATCATCTTACTAGTCCTCTTGACACACTTGAAATAAGTCACATTTTTCTCTTAACCCATTGAAAAATAAAACAAATAAATGATTGCTCACTTCGATGCTTCGAGCCAACTAAAAGTGGTTTACTGCATTGTTTCAACTTCTAAAGACTTTAGAAACCTGCAACCACTTTAGTAAAACTCCAACATTTTTGACATTTTCTTTGTCCAAAGGCTTTGTTTACTCATCTGCATTCGATCACAAACTTGATCTCCCCCTTTATCTTTGCTCAAGCATTCAAATCTGACTTCTTGAGCCACTTTTCTTTTCAACCGCATTTTTCAAAAATCACAAAAACTCATCAGCAGAAACTTCATAGATTCATACAACTTTTTTGATCGATGAATCGACATTAAAAGCTCATCCAGTGAATCAGTGCCAACATCTTGTTCGATGAATCGACATCAACATCACGTCTGATGAATCTTCAACTTCTTTCATACTTTCAATACTGCAACAACTCAGAACTCAAAAACCGAAAAACCTGACTTACTAACAAAAGAAATGTCTGATGATTTGCGTCTGATCTAATTGGTCATATGGAACTCTGTACATCTTCACTTTCACAAACATCGATTCTTGTCAATCTGATGGTCATCATATGATCGGGTTAGTCAAATGATTTTCCTCTAATCCCTTATCGGTCTAACTAAAAGCTAGCAACTTCAATTTCACACATTCTTCATCTCAATAACATTTTGATGGATCATTTCAGCAAATTCTAAATTTATAAAGAGAATCGGCATCCGATGGTTCATTCGATGGATCGGTTCTTCTGATGGATTGCTTCATCAGATGGATCGGTCATCTGATAGGCAAGTTCTTCTGATGGATCAACGGATCAGCAATTTTTCAAAACCTCTGACTTTAGAAAATGAAAACTTTTAGTCTTCTAACAACTTCTGTGTTCAGTGCTTCTGATCCGATGATCTGCGTCTGGAACACTTTAGCTTTGGAAACTCCAGAAACTTTCATTTCTCTTTTCTTCTACAAACTTCAGCTTGTATCATGGCTTCTTCATGACGCTTCAAGAACTTGAAAGAACAGCAAAGCATCATCTATCTTATTTTGTAAAATTCTTTGACTTCCCAACTTTTTGAGTCTCATTAACTTTCAAACATACTTTATTTTAACAAATTCTAATTTTCATCAAGAAACTCAATTTGATGGTCTGAGTTTGATGGAACGTCCAATGGAGCGTCTGATCACCAACTTTGAAAAATACTTTCTTTATTCAGATTTGTAGCAACTTCTCAAAAAACAAGTTATAAACTTCCAACAACATATATTTCACCTAATTTGTAGAAAAAAATCTTTTACAAAAAAAGTTAGTTTTCAAAAAAAAAACATTGTTAAAACAAAACATCACAAATGATCTTCAATCTTCCCATTTGTATTTTTTGACAACTCTCATTAACAACTTTTCAACTAATCATTTTTCAACACTCAGAATTTTTCACAACTCATTTTTTACTTTTACCAAGACATAGCCTTTCTCGAAAGAGAGTGTCCTGATACTACACTACTGGATAAATTAATATTTTTGAATAAATTTCATCCCTCGATGACAAGAAAATTTATGGCCATGTTAAGATAAAATCCCCCTTACTTATCTTTTTTTCTCACTTTTCTTTTTCTCTCCCCCGTTTTATGATAACCACAGATTCAATTTCATTTAAGTATGAAAACTACATCTTTCACAATTATAGGATAAAGTTGTAAAAATTCTCCCCCTTTATCAACATAATCCAAAGCATGATGGGGGAATTCCTTAAGATGTTTAGGAAGTCTTTGGTAGAGGCTGAACATGAAGTTGCAGACTCAGTTCCACAAATCTTTCTTTAGGCATTGGTTTTGTGAAAATATTAGCAATTTAATATTTCATTGAAATATATTCTAGCATAATATCTCCACTATAAACTTTCTCTTTTATGAAGTGAAACTTAATATCAATGTGTTTTGATCTTGAATGTTGGACATGATTTTTAGAAAAAACAATTGCACTCAGATTATCATAAAGTATCTTTAATGGTTTGAAAACTTCAATTTTCAAATCTTCCAACTAAACTTTCATCCACAACATTTGAGTACAATCCTGTATAGCTACAACATATTCTAATTCTATTGTGATCAAAGTTACTAAACTCTGTTTCTTACTATGTCAACTCACACAACATTCTCCCAAATAAAATGATCCTCTTAAAGTTGATTTTCTATCATTATAATCTCCAGCCCAATCAACATTAGTATAACCATGAAAGTTCATATCACAACTTCTTTTGTATATCATCCCATGTGAAGTTGTTCCTTTGACATATCTTAGAATTATTTTCACTGCCAACATATGAGATTCTTTTGGATCAATATGATATCTGGCACACAAAGTCACAGCCTAAACAATATCAGGTTTTGAATCTGTTAGATAAAGCAAACTTCCAATCTGTTTTTGAAATTCTTTCTAATTCACACTTTTTTCAGCTTCATTTTTGCTCATCTTTATCCCAACTGAAATAGGATTAGAAGCTTATTTGGATTCTATCATACCAAAATTTTATAACAATTCTATAACATACTTTTCTTGAGATAGAAAAATATATTTTTCTTTTTGTTGAACTTATAATCCCAGGAAGAAAGTTAATTCTCCCAACATTGATATCTCAAAATTCTTTTTCATTTCCTCAGAAAATTCTTTGGATACTTTTTCTTCATCGCCAGCAAAAATTATATCATCCACATAAAGAATTACAGTTAGAGTGTTGGAGTTAACTTTTTTCACATATAAGTTGGTATAAACCTTTCCTTTAGAAAAATTCAACATCCTCAAACAATTTTCAAGTTTGGAATACCAAACACATGGGGATTATTTTAACCCATACAAGGCCTTATTCAATTTATAAACCTTGCTTTCATCTTCATCAAGTAAAAAACTCAAAAGGTTTATCAATGTAAACTTCTTCAATTTCACCATTTAGAAAAGTTGGCTTTACATCCATCAGATAAACTTTATAATTTCGATGTGTAGCCACTACTAGAAAAATTATAATATTTTCTAATCTTGTAACTGGGGAAAAGGTTTCTTCAAAATTCACACCTTCCACCTGTGTATATCCTTTGAAAACAAACTTTGTTTTGTTTCTTGAAACTTCTCCATGTTCATTCAACTTGTTTCTGTACACCCATTTTTTTCCAATAACATTTTAACCAACTGGTCATGGAAAAAGTTCTCAAGTGTTTTTTCCTCAATCTAATTCAATTCTTCATTCATAACATTCACCCATTCTTTGTGTTTAACTTCTTCTAAAACCGATTCTGGTTCAACCTATGAGATAAGTGATGTCTGATTTTCTAATCTCAACTTTCTTCTGGTTTGAACTGGATCTTTCTGATTTCCAATTATATTTTTTTATTCAACTTGTTTCTGTAGAGTATGAAATTTCAAAGATCTTCTTCCTATCTCATTTTCTTCACCACACGATTCATCGGATTCTTCATGAACTTGTTTTGAATCACAATCATCTTCACTTTTATGATTCTCATTGGAAGACTTCGGTTTATCCTCCCCAACCTTCTCAACAATTTTTGTTAAGGACATTGGATTTTCAATAACTTTCACATCATATGAATCCACTAACTTTTGTAATCATTTGTTCCAACATTTATACCAGAAAGCTTAGTCAGAGACAAAGTCTCCGACCATTTATTAAAATAAAGGAAAAGTACAGCGATCAAGCAACATAGAACATAAAAAACAACTACATATCATAAGATCCATACCCATCACCATCTCCATAACCGTTTGCTTCATCCGCAGTGGTCGACTCCCATTCCGAGTCGTCATACTACTTCAACATCTTAACATACTTCCTTCTGAGATTTAATTTTTCCAAATATAAAAACTCCTCAGAGGGTTGTGCACCTTTCCCTTTGCTGAAAGAGGACCTGGTGGGCATCGGCTTTGGCATACTAGAATAGTCTTTCCTTTGCCTTATTTTTGGTGGAGCGGTCATAGATTCTTTCTTCCCTGACACAATCTTCTTTCCGCCCTGAACAATGTCACTATAAGAGGTATGCACCCTGCCTCCAGCATTCTCCTTGTCACTATCAGAGATATCCCCCCAATTTCTAGGGATATGCACCTCCTGGTAACCATCATGCATCCCATGTTCTTGCTCAAAGTGACTGTTAGCAGCAACCATTACTAAACAGTGTGAATGCTCCATGTGCTCCTTATCACCATGCCTCCCATGCTTTAATTCTTGAAAACAGTTGCCAGCACCCTGCTCTTGCAACTGGCCATTCCTACTGTCACTTTGAGTACACTTCTTTCCCAAAATCAGAAGCCTACTGTCATCCAGTTCATCAGTAGCTTCAATCGACACCCGGCTAGGAGACGAGGCAGCTTGAGAAGTCAGCAACGCAGCCCGATCTGGGACCGGTTCCACTTCATCATTCACTAGACCCACAAAACAGTTCCCAAGTTCAATCTGGTCTGTCTGCTTCTCAAGATGTGTCTGAAACCCAGTTGAAACCTTCACCCACTCACCATTTTCATCCAGTGAATCACCTCCTTGCACACCCTTAAAAGGGTTGTCCCTCACTGTATCATTATTCTCAGCAAATTCAACTGCTTGGTTCACCATATCAACCATTTCCCCTGTGTCTAGAGCTTCAGTGGTTGCATCATTGGTCCCATGCACACCTGTGACACTAACGGAACCTAAGACCTGCTTTCCCTGCAAAGCTTCCCCAACCTGTCCATCCGAAGCTACCTACATATCCCAATTTTCATCTTCCTTTTGAGGGCCTGCCACAATATGAGAGCCCTCAAGCACCAGAGGAGTATCATGAACATCCCCGGCAGCCTGAAGAGAAACATCAGAACCATTGCAAGTTCCATTATCATCTCCCCTCAATCCCGGCCACACTCCAGGAGGAGTGATAGCCCTCAGATCCCGCTTCAGCCTGGAAAAAACATCACTGACCTTCGGCTCATGAGGTAACCCCAAAGGCTTTTTCTGCATACCAACATCACTTAAACTCACCGGACAAGATCCCTCTCCAGTGCCACCATGACTCATGATAGTCACCGTTCGGGGCTGGGGAATCACTCCTTGGTCCTTCTGCATTGGTCCCTCAAGGGAGTCCTTCCCATGTGGCTTCAGGTGATCCATAGCAGAGCCATCACTAAGGCCAAATTTATCAAACTGCAGCTCCGTCGCCTTCCTATCCAGAGACCCACTACGGCAGATCGATGCTAAATGTCCAAGTCGATTGCAAGATGTACAAAAATCCGTCCACGATTTAAACTTAACCACCTGCCTCCACTAAAATTCATGTCCATCGGTAATCCACACCAAATCCACCGGTGGCTTGGATACGTCCACCTCCACACAGATACGGGGAAAACAGGATGGCACAATGCTTCGGTTTTGGAATCAGAACACAAATATCGACCAACCCTATTCCCGAGCAGGCATAAAATTGATGGGTTTTGGAAGGGGAGCGGGAGAGTGGGAAAACTTACCCAAACTGCTGTAGTCGGATTATCCCTCTGCATATGGAAATCGAAGTTCCATCTAAGAAGAAAGAATAAGAATCCATCGCATCATCGAGGAACTGTGGATCAAGCAGTGATGAGGTCTTCCATCAATCCAAACCGTATCATAATATGCCTTCGATCAAGAAGCCTAACAACCGCACGATCGCGCAAACCCCAAGATTCAAAGACAAAGCGGTCGAACGCATCAATCGAAGGGCGACGATTACGAAAACGAGCCACCAGAGTTAGATTGAAGAGGCCAGTGGAACTGTTGAACTCCGACGGCAATAAAGCAAGCTGAGGTGAACCACGGTACAAATCTGGAACTTTTGGGAAAATCGAAATTCGAGGGAACGGAGGAAGAAATTCCGAATTGGAGAAGGGGAGGAAGGGAGGGCGGCGCTTCTGTGGAGATGAAAAATAGCAAGGAACTCCCCCCTCCGATGGGGAGGGGGGATCTAGGACCTCTGTCATCGAGACCTAGGTCATCGCTTGTGAAGGGGAACGGCGGTCATCAGAAGAAGCTCCCGTTCCAACATTTATAACTTCTTTTGTTTCTCATAAAATTTTCCAAGATCCAATTTTTTAATTTTTAGTAAACATGGACTTCCAAAACTTTGAAGTACTTCAATGAAGATTTTTTGTTATACCACATTTCGTAGGAAGTCATGTTGGATATTGACCTCAATAAACATTTTTTTTGTACATGTACAACAGTACTAACATCTTCTCTCCAGTAGAACTTTGAAAGTTTGTATTCTGTAAACATGTTTCTTCTCATTTCCACCAAACTTCTATTTTTCCTTTCTACTACTCCATTTTGTTGTGGGGTGTATGGAACACTATACTAATGTTTGATTTCATGATTTTTTAAATAAGATTTAAAAGCATTACATGTAAATTCTGTACCATTATATATTCTCAACTTCTTTATATAAACCACCATTTTTCTCTCAATTTATCTTTTGAAAACTCTGAACATCTTTACTGCCTATGACTTGTGCTTCATAAACATAATGTAGTTCATCCAGGTGAAATCATCAATAAAAGTGATAAAGTAAAAATCTTATTTTATTGATTGATGTCTCATTAGCTCACATAAAATCAGAATGAATAAGTTCAATATGTTTGGTAGACTAAATCTTAACTTTCCTATGACTTTTATTAGTCTTTTTCTTTTTCTAACAAGTTATACAAACATCTTCTTCTCTTCTTTTCAATTCTGGTAAATTTAGAACAGCGTCAACTTTAGAAAATTTGTTCATATTTTTCTGTCTAAGATGTCCAAGTCTTCGGTGCCACAACTTGTTTTCATCTTTAGCACTCAAGTAACATGAGTTGTAATGTTCTCCAATTTGAAAGAGATTCCCATTGTTCTTTCTCCTCTCTTAACAATTTTTCCATATTCCGCACTTCTAATGATACATGAATATTTTCTGAAAATCACTTCTTTTCTATCATCACAAAGTTGACTTAAACTAAGTTATGTTTTAGCCCATCAACAAATAGAACTTTCTTAGATTTCAACTTTTCTGCTTCAATCTCAATTGTCCCAATTCCTTAGATTTTTAAGGAACTATCATTCTCAAAGGTAACAGCTCCTCCATCACGATTTTCAACATCTTTCAAGATTTTCAAATCACCTGTCATGTGTGATGAATAGTCGCTATCAAGTATCCATGGTTTGTTCTTTTTTACTTGCTTTAAGTGTTGTCTCAACAACAAAATCTCTTTCCTCATCTTTCTTCTTTCTAGTTTCCTTTTCTTTTCTAGCATAAGAACTTTGTCTGGGAAGAGTTGTCATATATTATTCGACATGATGGACAACCTGGTCACATTTTTAACAAACTTCTTTCATACATTCAAAAAAATATGTTGGAAGTATTCTAATATCATGAGATTTCATTTTTCCAAAAAAAATTGTTTTAGGAAAGTTACTCATTCTTCTTCCATCATTGCTTCCCCACTGTTCAAACCTTCTTCTGGGAAGTGACAAATTATGCCAACAATTATATGTCATATGCCCATCATAGATTCCACAGCACTAACAAAATCCATCAAATCTTGGTTTTCTATAGAAGTATGATCTTTCCCTGTAATAATATTGTTGAAGTTCATAGTATTTTTCAACTTTAGTTGCCTCTGGGTGTGTGACAACTTTTCTCTAGGAGTAATTTTCAACTTTTATAGATGTGATAGGTTTCCTCACAACCCTTATCATGCCAAGCTTTCCCAACACCTTTTCCAGAACTTGAAAGGTTAGTAAAATTAGATAAAATTTTATGTTTAGTGGGTGTTGCCTCCACCTGATTCTTGAAGTGAGATTTTTTTTGTAGCTTTAGAAGATTCATCTTTTACTTATGAAGCCTTGTTAAATTTTCATTCAGCTTTTTTAAAGTATTTTGGGCCTCAAGAAGTTTTGATTGAGACTTGTTAACTTCTTCTTACTTAGTTACCAACTTCTTACTGAGATCTCCAACCATCATTCCATGTTCAGCAATTCTCAGTTTATAACTTAAGGTCTCATTGATGTATTCTTCTTCTTGTTTAGCAACATCTTTTATTCCTTCAACAATTTTTCTACTATCTTTCTTCATCAATCTAATTAATTTCTTGAGAGTTTTGTTTTTCTCAAGACACGCAACAAGTTCTGATCTGAGCTTATATTCTTTATAAGTTTCTTCACCTCCTTCTTCACTGTCTGAGGAATCTTTTTTTCAACTTTTGTGATGAATGTTCTGGACTTTTCTGAACTTTCATCTTCTGAAGAACTGTTCTCAGTTGAGTTTGATTCAGCTTTCTTGCTCAACATACTTTTTTTGTTCCCAGCAAACTTTTTTTTTCCACCAGTGTACTTATTTTCTTTCTTTGAAGCTTTGTCAAACTTCTTCCATTGAGGTTTTTCTTCACAACGATCTTCAAATTCAACAACTTTCATTTGGGGCAATTCATAGCAAAACGTCTGATTCCACCACACTCAAAACATTTGAGAGAAATTTTTCCCCCATACTTTCCTCTTCCTCTGATAGTTCTTAGAGATAAGAGATATGATGTTTTATTCAACTCATCATCCTCTTTATTTTCGAATTCAAAAAGATCAATATCTTCAACATCTTGAATTTTTATCTTTCTCATAACTTCAAAAGTCATTTCATCGTTTGTCTTCTTTTTGAAAACTGAAGTTTTTCTCATTTCATAAGCAACAAGAAACTTATGCATTTCATCAAAAGATAAATCATCTTTATCTTTTAAAACATAAATTTTTTAATCAAACTCATCTGGAAAGTTTCTCATGAGTTTCTTCACAATTTTAGAATCTTCCAAGACATCCCTGAAACCTCTGATGTTACAAAATTCATTTACTCTGGTGAAGTACTCATCAATAGTTTCTTGATCTCTCATTCTTATGACTTCAAACTTGCTACGCCATATTTTTAGCTTTGCTTCCTCACTTTAGTATTCCCTTCGAAAATAATTTTGAGCATGTCCCGCATACTCTTTGTTGTTTTGAGACCCATCACCTTCATATAAACATTTTCTGACAAAGACATAAGAATAGAATTTCTAGATTTTCCATCAACTTCAATATTTCTCTTGTCAACAAAAGTCATTGGGGCATCTTTCTCAAGGTGGAAACCCAATTGTAGCAGTATCAACAACTTTCAGGTCAAGTGATAGAAGATATGGAATCATCTTATTCTTCAAGCCATAATATTTTTTTGCATCAAATGTAGAAATTCCCCTATTGTTGAAAGAATTGAGATTATCCATGATAAGAATTTAACAGGGGAACCTATGCTTTGAAACCAATTGAAGTTTCAAAGAATCGAAGAACAACTGAGAAGGGGGAGTTGAATCAGTTGTTGCATTTTTACAAATTCCAAAGTTTAGGAAACTTAACGTCTGCAGCTTGTTAGAGTTCTTCCTTATCAAATTTTAGTAAACTCAAATTCATGCAAATATGAAAAATAAACAAGGCACGCTAGATTTACAAGGTTCGGTCTTAGTGTGAAAACTTACATCCTTGTCATAACAACTCTCATGGGTCTATGGAAATTCACTATTATGAAGAAGTGAATACAACTTGTGTCAACTCTCGTTAGACATCTTCTATCTTCCGATATGAATGATTATACTAACTCACGTTGGTTTACAAATTTTTCTTCCAAAAAATTGAGCCAAACAAAGATAATGAAACTTTGATACATTTTCTCCCCAAGAGGTCAGTCTGGAATCTCAGTCTGATGGTTGTGTCTGATGGCCTCTATCTAATGACCCTTTTCACAATCTATGCTAATACCAAACTATTTGATCTTCCTTTTAACTACTCTGTGCTTCTCAAACTTCTACTCGAAACTTAGACCGATTCCCCCATTCAGATTCTCTCTGTCCAATAAACTAAACTTTTCTCTATTTGATCTTCTAATCAGAATACTCTGTCTGAAAACTCTTCTTCAACTCGAAACAACTTCGGTTGGCAAGCTAACTTCTGACATCAATTCTACAGAGTATCAGCTTTTATGAACGGGTGAACAGTAACTAAGTATGACGTACTTTCCACCTGTATTTATAGGCGCTCTAGAAAAGGAAAAGGCGGGAAACCAATTTCTTTTCCCACTCACTCAAATTTCAGAACTCTGAATTTTTTGTTCATTTGAACTTCATTTGATCGCTTCTCAATTCTTCTCAACTCTTCTGGAGTCTTCTCGAATCTTCTCAACTCTTCTCAAATTTCCAAAATTTAAACAAAAAATTTTGAAAGAACAAAACTTCAGTTCAGAAATGATGATCTGGAAAACTCCTCATCTTACTAGTCCTCTTGACACACTTGAAATAAGTCACATTTTTTCTCTTGACCCATTGAAAATTTAAACAAACAAATGATTGCTCGCTCTGATGCTCCGAGCCAACAGAAAATGGTTGACTACATTGTTGCAACTTCTAAAGACTTCAGAAACCTACAACCATTTTAGTAGCAACTCCAACATTTCTGACATTTTCTTTGTCCGAAGGCTCTATTTGCTCATCTGTATTCGATCACAAACTCGATCTCCCCCCTTTGTCTTTGCTCAAGTATTCGAATCTGAATTCTTGAGCCACTTTTTTTTTATCCGCATTTTTCAAAAAACACAGAAACTCAGCAGCAGCAACTTCATAGATTAATACAACTTCTTTGACTAATGAATCGACATTAAAAGATCATTCAATGAATTGGTGTTAACAACTTGTCTGATGAATCAGCATCAACACCATGTCTGATGAATCTTATACTTCTTTCATATTTTCAATACTGCAACAACTCAGAACTCGTAAACCGAAAAACTTGACTTACTAACAAAAGCAATGCTCGATGATTTGTGTTTGATCTCATTGGTCAGATGGAACCCTATACATCTTCACTTTTACAAACATCAATTATGGACAATCCGATAGTCATCATCTGATCGGGTCAGTCAGATGACCTGCCTCTGATGCCTTATCGGTCTAACTGAAAACCTGCAACTTCGATTTCACACATTCTTCATCTCAAGAGCATTCAGATGGATCATTTTAGCAACTTTTGACTTTCTAAACAGAATCAGCATCTGATGGTTCATGTGATGGATTGGTTCATCTGATGGATTGGTTCGTCAGATTGATCAATCGTTTGATGGGTCAGTTCATTTGATGGATCAACCGATCAACAATTTTGCAAAACCTCTGGCTTCAGCAAATGAAAACTTTCATTCTTCTGACAACTTCTACGTCCAGTGCTTCTGATCCGATGATCTATGTTCAGAACACTTCAGCTTTGGAAACTCCAAAAACTCACATTTCTCTTTTCTTCTACAAACGCCAGCTTGTATCATGACTTCTTCATGATGTTTCGGGAACTTGAAAGAACAGAAAAGTATCGTCTGACTTATTTTGAAAAGTTCTCCAACTTCCCAACTTTCTAAGTCTCAACAACTTTCAAACTTACTTTATTTTAACAACTTCTGATTTTCATCAAGAAACTCAATTCGATGGTCTGAGTCTGATGGATCATCTGATGAAGTGTCTAAGCACTAACTTTGTATAAAACTTTCTTTATTCAGGTTTTCAAAAACTTCTCAACAAACAAGTTATAAACTTCCAGCAACATAACTTTCACCGAATTTACAAAAACATTCTTTTACAAAAAGTTAGTTGTCGATAAAAACAAAACTTTGTTAAAACAAAACATCACAAAGGATCTTCATTTTTATGCTAATTTATTTATTTGAAATCTTGTAATAGCGACCTGCATGTCGACTCTATGTGTATCCCTCTTGAAAGCAGTGTGTGGATGATTAAAGTGGAAAAATGTTAAGGGCGGAGTTAATGGAACAGTTCACTTCAGAAATGGAGCGTGGAAGATTAAAATGGAAAAACTCATCACACTGGTGATGAATTGAATAATACGAATATTATTTATGTTGAAGGATTGTGTCATAATTTGTTGAGCATAAGTAAACTTTGTGACTCGGGTTTGGAAATCACATTCAGTTGGAAGTGTTGGAACATCAAAAGGAAGTCTGAGAATTCTCTTATGAAGGGTTGGAGAACTAATGGCAATCTATATAGGTTGATAGCAAGAAAAACACTTTCCTACTAACTATGGAATAAAAAAACATATTATGGCACCAGAGGTTAGACCACGTTAATCAACAAAGCATGGAGAACTTGTCAAAATCTAGAGTTGCAATAGATATTCCTAATTTGAAGCAGGATCGTGAAAAGATTTGTGAAGCTTGTATGAGAGGAAAGATGGTTCAAAATCCATACCCTCCAAAGAAGAAGAGAGCATTAGATTTTATGGATTTGGTTCACATTGATGTGTGTGATCCAATTGAGGAACCTATGGTGAGAGGTATTTCATCCTATTTGTTGATGATTATAATAGGATAGGGTGTGCGATGTTTATACGTGCAAAAACAAAAGTGTTGGATTGCATAAAAAGGTTTCGAAGAAAAGCAGAAAATGAAACCGAAAGAACTATAAAAATTCTGAGATTGGATAATAGAATGGAATATGCATCATATGAGGCTGAAAATTATCTAGAAAATCATGGTATTAAACATGAAGTGTCTTCAGTGAGAACCCCTCAACTGGATGGGGTTTTGGAAAGAAGAAATCACATGATCAGCAATATGGCAAAGACATTGTTAATAAATAGTGGCATCTCACACCACTACTAGAAAGAAGTGGTTCAAGTGGCTATTTATACTCAAAATAGAGTATTACTTAGTCCAGAGGTAAACAATATGTGATACAAAATGTGGCGCGGAAGGAAACCCTCTTTGAAGTATCTTAGGGTATTAGGAAGAAAGTGTTTCATCTGAAATAAAGAAGGAAATCAAGAAAAGTATGATGATACAGCATGTGATGGTATTTTTTTGGCGACTCAACAAAGAGTGAAACCTACAAATGTTTCAATAAAAGGATCATCAAAATTATTGAGAACGGTGATGTAAAAGTGGTTGACAATGAAGCCCAAAGCATGTTTTGGAATTTATGTTTCTAAAGAAGTGTTTGAAGAAAGTGAAGAAACAAAATAGATGTTGGAGAAACTCAAGATGTTCATGATAATGATGATTCAGAGATTGAAACTATAGGAAAACAAAGTGAAGAGGTGAATCAACATGTGACTCATTCAAGAAAGAGGAGTACCAAGTTGATCCAAGCAATATAATTGGAGACAAATATGCTCCAACTCAAACTCGAAGGATGAAGAGAGTAGAGCACACTGCTCTATTATTTGAAATTGAACTCACTTCATTTGAAGAAGCGACAAAGGAGGATTCATGGGTGAAAACAATGAACGAAGAATTGGATCAAATTGATAAAATTAGACTTGGGAGCTTGTAAGCAGACCTGAAAATCATAATGTGATTGGTACAAAGTGAGTCTTCAAGAACAATCTTGATGAAAATGGAAAAGTTATCCAGAATAAAGAAAGTATGGTTTGTAAAGGATATGTTCAAGTTGAAGGTGTTGATGTTGAGGAGAGTTTCACACTGTGGCTATTATGGAATCCATTAGACTCTTCTTAGCAGTAGTTGTTCGGAGAAAGTTCAATGTGTTCCAGATAGATGTGAAAACATCATTTTGGAATGAATTCTTGAATAGGTATATATCGGAACAACCGATTGGATTTGTTCTTGGAAATGATTATTCAAAAGTGTGCAGATTGAGAAAATCTTTGTATAGTCTAAACCAAGCACCTCGTGCTTGGTATACAAGGCTGGATACTTTTTTGAGGAAGACAGGGTTCAAAAGAGGGGTTGATCCCAACCTCTGTAAAAATTTCTGAAGAGGAGCAGTTCATGGTGTTGGCGTACATAAACATCATATTCAATGGTAGCAAATAGAATTTTGTTGATGAATTTTCTAAATTAATGAGTTCTGAGTTTGAAATGTCAATTATCAAAGAGTTGACATATTTTCTTAGGTTGCAAGTTCATCAAGATGAAGGGAAGACATTTATTTCACAGTTGAAGTATGCAAAGGAAGTCTTGAAGAAATTCAGAATGGAGGAGTGAAAACTTGTTTCAACTCCGATAGCGATTTGAACAAAACTTGGTGAACATTAGGACAGTGAGGGGGTAGACTCAACTTTAAATAGAAGAATCATTGGTAGTTTACTCTATCTTACTACGACCGAGTTAGGTATTTTCTACACTACACGCTTGGCGACAAGGTTTCAAAGGTGTCCTAAGAAAGAACATCTCATGGCAGTGAGAAAAATAACGAGGTGTGTTCAAGGAATTTTACATTATGGTTTGTTGTTCAAATCTGGAAAGAACATGGATTTATTGACATATTCGGCTGTTGATTAGGCCGGTGATATTGTGGATCGAAAATCCACAAGTGGGGGTGTTTTTTACATTGGAAATAATTGTGTTGGTTGGCTGAGTAAGAAACAAGATAGTGTTTCTTTAAGCACGGAAGAGGCGAAGTATATTTCAGTTATCAAAGCTTGTACACAACTTATCTGGATGAAGCAACAGTTGGAAGACAACCAATGATGGTTCAATGCAACAATAAAAGTGCAATTGTGTTTAAAAATCTGATTCAACACTCTAGAACAAAACACATTGAGATTCGGTGTCATTTCATAAAGGAGGAAGTGGAGAACAACATATTGAGGCTGAAATTCGCTGAAACTCAAGATCAAGTGGCAGATATCTTCGCAAAGCTATTGGCAGCTCATTTGTTTGAAAGGCATAGGTTGAACCACTGAGTTAATCCAAACTTCTCAAACTAAGGAGGTTCGGTTTTGTCCCCTCTCCCTATTGAACTTAATATTATATTTGGTTATTGTTTGTGTATGTAAGTTTATATCTATTATTGAAAGCACAGAGATAGGGGAGATACTATTCATGGGGTCTTGACGGGAGAAAATGTTTGATTGAGCTTGTGGTTGAGAACAAAATCCAAAGGGAGAGTGTTGCAACCAAATGTTGTTTTGATTGGATTTATTGTCAAAAATTGGATTGTTGTCAAAGGTTGTTACTAAGATGGAGTATTGTTGACATTTGGAAGTCTTGAAATGCCATGAAGGAAGTGGCAGATCGCTGGAGGAAATTTCTAAAAAATCTAGAAGTGACACAGGTTGCACCGCAACAATAAGGTTCACGTAGCGAAGTTTGTGTAAGAATGATACACACCGCGGCCCAATGGGTCGCGCCGTGAAGGTTAGGTGAGGCACTTCATAAGGTTCCTCGGGCAACTTTGTAAGGTTGCTACATGCCGCAACGCAATAGATCGAACCACAAAGGATCTTCGAGCAGATTTTGGCAACTTTGCCTATTGATGTTCAGCATCACGAAGTTAACGACATGCTGCGAAGATCGTTGAAGAAATTTCAGTGATTCTGGAAAGGATATGGCCATGCCGCGACACATAAGATCGCACCACGAAGAATTCTAGACATTTTTCAATGAATTTAGAAAGAAAGTTTCCGCGCCACAACACATCAGATCATGTTAGTGTGAAGCATCATGTCACACCGCGATTGTGGGTTTCTATAGAATTCGAATTAAGATGTTTATGTGGCAAGAAGAGGATGGTTTGGTAGTTATTTCAACAGTTCGTAACTTCCTATTCGAAATTCAATAGAGGAGATCATCTTGTAATATGGACCTGCGTGTCGACTCTATTTTTAACCTTCTTGAAAGCAATGTGTGAAAGAGAGGAAGAGGACATAAACCTTGGTGTAGTGAGCACTTCCTAAAGTTGTAATCACATACTAATGAGCTCTTCCTAAAGTTGTGATCACATACTAATTAAGTAATGGTTAATTGACATATCAACAAATCATTAATGTATGCTCCTTTTATAGATGAACCAAGTAAAATCAGTATGTTCATATTATTATAATATCTTTATGGCATATTTATGGACATAACATTTAATAACTCCATAAAATATAATCTTTTTTTCCGCATAACATACCTCTCTCCACACATAATTTTTAATCCACACAAGATATAATATCTTCCACATGAAATTTTATTAATCCGCATAACATAATTGCTAATCCACATAACATAATTGCTGATCCACATAACAGAAGTTAAATAGAGATGACATGATATATACTTTTATACCTGGCATAAAGCATATTATTTATGGACAAACATAATACCTTTATTACAAAGCAGCCAACAATGGTGGTGTCCACAAGAGACTGGAACTTTCTCCATTCAATTGCCATTTTCATCTGGAACTACTGTCAAAGCTCGCTGCATTATACACAAAACATGAGAATTAGAACGCATCTCAGGGGGGGGGGGGGGCGCAGTGGATGTTCTGCAATATACAGCTTTACCCTGATGCAGGACAGGGTGAACTCAACATCGCTTGCAGAAACTTGGTAGTGGAGGACAATTCTTATTCTAGAGGAGCACAGGGAAATCAAAAGAATCCCATCATCTTCCAATTTCTTGCAAAGCTTCTGTGCTGTAATGGCACAACCCTCATCCATCTCAACAATCAACTGCTCGCATGAAAAAAACAGTGAAGATACTCAGGGTTTGTTTGTAACATGCAATCAAAACTGCTTACATCACCTTGGTACGCAGTTCAAAAAAAAAATCATGGTGTTTATCTTGCCCCTCAAAAAACACCTGCACCTAATCTTGGTTTGATAACACTTGCACCTAATTAAATAGGGTTTGGGTACCTCACGTCCAAGTTTTAATTGGGTTCAAGTATTACAAGTAATACACATTTATGATCAGGCAAGGTTCGAATATCCCACTTATAAGGTATGCAAAATTAGAATATTTTTCTATAAATTATTAGTCATAAAAAAATTTATAATATTATTAAAAAAAACATTATATTCAGGTTCCAGTTTGGGTTTCAAACAGGTTTCACCCTAAAAAACATTATAAAAAAAAGGATAATAAATAAGTTTGGGTTTCAAACGGATATTAAATTTGTTATCCGAGTTCTAGTTCAAGTATTGATTTTCAACATTAAACTAGTAGTAATCGGGTTCAGGTATCGATTTTGTTAAACAAGTTCAGGTCCAAGTACCTGCATTTTCACAACTACTCAACCCGTTGGCATCCCTCATCATAAGTAATAAGTGTTGTACCCAATTTTTAGTAAGTGGTGTCAAAGTCTTATTGAAAGTACTCACAACCCTTCTCACTAATAATAATCAGTTTTAAAAAACAAATAGTTTTTTGTTCTGTTTTTGAAAAAAAAACATTTAAACTTGGTCTGCATTTGGTTTTAATTGAGTTCATCAAAAAAGCTGTTACTCCATGAATAATTTTTCAGTAAGTGGTTTGGAAACAATAATACAAAGGCATTTATCTTAAGTGATAAGAGTTATAAGCAATTTTCAATAAGTGGGGCCAAATTGAGTCTTATTGAAAAGTTCTTCCAACACTTGTCACTTGTAATAATCAGCTTGAAAAAATAAGTATTGTCTTCTATGTTTTTGAAAAAAAAACGCATACGCTTGGCCTGCATTGGTTTTGGAGAATTTTTTCTGTTTTCATCTTCTAAAAATGCATTATAAAAGGTTTTAAGAGGGAAAAATATGTGATTTACTTTTTTTAGAAAACATGAAATCTGTTTTTAAAAACATCTCATTAACGTTTACAGGATCAAATAAGTTTTTAGAAAACAAAATCTTGAAATGTTTTCTAAAACCAAACGGAGCCTTGAATTCCTGAAGAAAACCACTCAAAAAACTCATCATTAGCGACAAGTGTTATAATCAGTTTCCAATAAGTGTTGTCAAACACAGCTTAAACAGACGAGATTACTCACGATATTGGTCTCCAGCGAAGCAACATCCACCTTCAGGCCATTGATTTTCTTTAGCCCATCTGAAACCCAAATCGGGTGCCAATCACAGACACAAAGAAAATGGCAAGCATGAGAAGTGGAAATGTTTGGCTAGTGAGCATTACTTGCCAAAGCTTTTGAGTTATTGTGGTCGGCTTCAAGCTTTGCAATGTTGTCATGCAATGCCACCAAACCAGCTGCGCACAAGACACCGACCTGTCTCATCCCACCTCCTAGGGTTTTTCTCATTGTCCTAGCCTGCAAGGGACAATAGGTGAAACTCAAGCAGATAATGAGAAACGAAGTATGATCTTGAAAGTCGCCATACCCTGGCTATAAAGCTTTCTGAGCCGACGATTACGGTTCCAACCGGGGCTCCGAGTCCCTTTGACAAACACACCTGGTTCATATAAAGGACTTTGAACTAACAATGAAGATAATTTAGTAAGAGAATTGTGAAGTGTGGCTGAATAATCATATACCGAGACCGAATCAGCTGCTTTGACAAGCCGGTGAACCGGTACCCCGAGCGCCTGACCATTTAATGAATCTAGGAATCGGTCAGGCTGTTCTTACAAGTAAACAAAGTGAGGAGTCATGTCATTTTATAAGGTTTATTTTTTTACTTCTTTTAGAACAATTAGAGCCCCTTTGTTCAAGATTTTTTGGGATTAAAATCACTTCTTTAAAAAACTGAATCTGCAATTGAAAGTAAAAAAGTATTTTTTTTATTATAAGACAGGCACAAAATATTTTCTTTTTCTAAAATCAAAATTTTAAATTATCCAAAAATCACTTATTTTTTAATCTCTTAATCCGAAAATCACTTACAACTGCCGCATTGAAAATCCGAGCCCCGTCAATGTGAAGTTTCAAGCCATGCTTCTTCGCCAACACTCCAACTTTGTCGGTGTAATCAATGGACAGGCACCGACCCCCACAACTGTACATATACAACACAATTAGTAAAGATATTCACACCATTCATAACTGTAGAACGAGGAAACCCCCTTACTCTCAAGGTAAGGTGGGGGCCTACTTTTATAGAATGATACGGCGAAAGATACAACGGAGTATTCCGATGTGGGACTCGGAAATACCCATAATAATAAAGAGGGTTTAACACTCCCCCTCAAGCTGGACATGCCCAGCTTGGACAACGAGTCCCGCAAAAAAAAGAATAAGATGACACCACACAAGACCAAGACATACTCCCCCTCAAGCTGGGTGTCAGATGTGGTGGATCCCCAGCTTGGAACTGAGCGAGGCAAGGAGAGCACCAGGGAGGCCTTTGGTGAAGATGTCAGCAAGCTGGTTTGCCGTCAGAATGTGGCTAAAGCTGACATGGTTGTGCTCCAGGTGGTGGCGAAGAAAATGACAGTCCACCTCAATATGCTTCGTGCGTTCATGGAAGACGGGTTTCGAAGCAATTTTAGTGGCTGCCTGATTGCCACACCATATGTGAGCAGACGTCTGCTGAGGAAAGCCAAGCTCCTGGAGGAGTTGCCGAAGCCAAAGGATCTCGGTAGTGACGGTGGTCATGGCACGGTACTCAGACTCGGCACTGAAGCGAGAGACGACCGTCTGTTTCTTGCTGCGCCAAGAAATGAGGTTGTCTGCCAAGAAAATGGCAAACTCAGAGGTAGATTTCCGAGTGGCAAGGCAGCCAGCGTAATCAGCATCGCAAAAGGCCTCAATATGCTGATGAGGATGCTGGGAGTAGTGAAGACCACGGGCAGGATCCCGTTTGATGTACTTGGCGATGCGGATGACAGCATCCCACTGAGATATGGTCGGATGCTCCATAAATTGACTCACTTTGGCTACCGCACAGGAAATGTCGGGTTGAGTCATGGTGAGATAATTGAGTTTGCCCACCAATCGACGGTACCGCTCGGGATGTGGGTATAGTGTCGAGGAGGCATAAAGAGATCGTTCTCCAGGCTCGAGAGGAGTATCAACCGCAGTGGCCTGAGTCAGCCCAGCATCCTGCAATATATCCAATGCATACTTCCGTTGGCAGAGGGAGACGGTGCCCGAGGAGTAGGAAACCTCGATGCCGAGGAAGTATGTGAGAGGACCAAGATCCTTAGTGTGGAAGTGCTGGTGAAGATGGGCCTTGAGATGGGTAATACCCACAGAGTCGCTGCCGGTGATGACGATATCATCCACATAGACGACCAATAAGATGCAGTCATGTGGAGTCGTCCTGTAGAAGATAGTGTGGTCCTTCATACTGCGGGAAAGCCCAAAGTCGCTGACGACCGTGCTAAAGCGGCCGAACCAAGCACGGGGAGACTGCTTGAGGCCGTAAAGAGAGCGGCGTAGACGGCAGACACGAGATTCAGCGCCGGAGACACAAAATCCGGGGGGCTGCTGTAGATAGATTTCTTCCTCAAGAAAGACATGGAGGAAGGCATTCTTGACATCCAATTGATGAAGAGACCACTGATGATGGGCGGCGAGAGAGATGAATAACCGGACAGAGGCCATCTTGGCAACCGGGGAGAAGGTATCAAAGTAGTCAACACCGTATGTCTGAGCAAAGCCTTTGGCCACAAGGCGGGCTTTGAGGCGTTGGAGAGTGCCATCAGGATTCAGCCTGACGGTGTAAATCCATTTGCTGCCCACTGCCTGTTTGCCTGCTGGAAGGGGGACAAGATCCCAAGTATGGTTTTCCTCCAGAGCCTGCAACTCATCCCGCATTGCTGCTAGCCACCCGGGGTGAGATTTGGTTTCACCAAACGTGCGAGGTATAGAAACTGTCTCCAGAGCGGACAAACCCCTGTATGAAGATGCAAATAGAGGAGTATTCTGGCAGGAGCGAGTACCTTTCCGTAGGGTAATGGGCAAGTCCTCGGGTGGCGGAGCAGGAGTAACGGACGAAGCGGGAGCATCAATGTCACTGGTTGGAACGGGGGATACAGTCGAAGGACGGCAGGAGTAGACCTGACCAAAATGGGTGTCAACAGGGGTTGACGCCGGTGGAGGATGGATGAGGAGAGGAGGAGGCAAATCCGGAAGAGGATGGATGATGAGGGGAAGACAGTCATCAATGGCAGAGTCAGGAGGAGGAGAGGGAAAGGAGAATGGAGAACTCTCAACAAAGGAGACATCCGCTGAGATGACATACCGGCGAAGGTCCGGGGAGAAGCAGCGATATCCGCGCTGAGTGCGGGAATAACCAAGGAATATGCAGCGGAGAGATTTGACAGAGAGTTTGGTGCGGCTAGGGCGAGTGTCACGAACATAACACAAGCAGCCAAACACTCGAAGAGGGAGGGAATGAAGAGGGAGAGTGGGGAAAAAAGCCCGAAAGGGAGTCTCCCCCTTAAGGATAGAAGAAGGAAGGCGATTGATGAGGTAGGTAGCAGTGAGAATGGCATCTCCCCAAAAGAGCAGAGGCACCTGTCGGTGGAAGATGAGGGCACGAGCAGTCTCCAGAATATGTCTGTGTTTCCGCTCGCTCACGCCGTTCTGCTGGGGTGAATCAGGACAGGAGGTCTGATGAAGGATGTCATTCGTCTGGAGAAACTGCTGAAAGGAAGTGGAGAGATACTCGCATCCATTATCCGAGCGGAGACATTTGACAGAGAAAGAAAAACGGTTCTGAATCTCATTAAAAAAAGTTTGGAAGGTGGAAAACACTTCGGAGCGTTCTCGAAGAAGGTAAAGCCACGTCATTCGCGAATAGTCATCAATGAAGGATATATAGTATTTATATCCCAAGTGACTCAGAATGGTACACGGGCCCCAAACATCTGAATGAACCAGATCAAAGGGGTGGGAGGCCCGTGTATCCGTGCAAGGAATGTAGGACGAGCGATGATGTTTCGCAAAAGAACAGGACTCACAATGAAAAGTAGGAGTCCGACTGAAGTCTGGAAACATCTGATGAATGGTGGATGCAGGCGGGTGTCCTAATCGGGAATGAAGATCAAGTGCCCGAGAAGAGGTAGACGTGCAAGCAATGGGTGCTGGGCCCTCGAACATGTAGACCCCGTCTCGAAGCCGGCCTCGACCAAGTTCCCGGTTCGTAGTCTGCTCCTGAAACACAACACCAGAAGAGGTAAATATGGCCGCACAGTTATAATCCTTAGTCAGTTTACTGATGGAAAGCAGATTAAAGGGACTGCGGGGCACATGTGCCACAGAGGGTAGGTGTATCGATGGAGTCAGGGAGCATGCGTCGAAGCCCGCTATGGGGATAGTGGACCCATCAGCGACGGTGATGGCTGAAGAACCGGCATATGGGCAGTAAGACGTCAGCAGACCAGCATCACCGGTGAGGTGGTCGGAGGCACCTGAGTCCAGCAGCCATGCAGGGGAGCAATGGCTGATAAGGGCAGTGGGGCGAACAGTACGGGCCAGAAAATCCGAGGAGGCACCGGGTCGGATAGAGGCCGGAGGATCGTGAGGCCGCCTGAGGTCGGCCATAGAAAGGGCCAGAGACGGGGAAAGAGAGGCGACAGTCGAGGACGCGGCCTGGACCGCAGGCTGTCCCTGCCACGGGTGCTGAGATGGCCGTCCATGCAGGACCCAACATCGGGCGATCAGGTGGCCAAACTTGCCACAATGTTGACAGAAGGGACGTGGACGACTGGACGCACGACCACGTCCCGAGGATTCTGCCATGGAAGCGACGGGTAGCTAATGCAGCGGGCTGGTGGGATGATCTTGCGCAGGACGTGCGCGTGCAGGAAGGGCCGCCGGAACGAGGTCAATGGGTGACCAAGAAGGCTCATGGCCTAGGTCAGTGACCTCCATTGCACGCTAGAGGGGCGAGAGCAGCCGGAGCGCGCGGGAGGCGCGGGAGTAGCGGGAGGCGCCGGGCGAGGGTGGCCGGGAGGCGCCGGAGGCGCGGGAGCAGCGGGAGGCGGGGCGCGGGGAGCCGCGGGAGGGCGACGCGGGGAGCCGCGGGAGGGCGACGCGGGGAGCCGGGACGCCGGGGAGCCGGGAGCCGCGCCGGGCAGGAGGGCCGCCGGGGAGCTGCGCCAGGCAGGAGGGCGACGCGGGGAGTCGTGCCAGGCAGGAGGGTCGTCGGGGAGCCGGGAGCCGGGAGAGACGCCAGGAAGGAGGGCCGCCGGGGAGAACCCTAATCGGGAAGGAGGGGAGAGGCGGGGCCGGACAGAATCGGGAATCCGCAGTGAGGGAGGGTCGGGACTAATCACCCTCTGATACCATGTAGAATGAGGAAACCCCCTTACTCTCAAGGTAAGGTGGGGGCCTACTTTTATAGAATGATACGGCGAAAGATACAAAGGAGTATTCCGATGTGGGACTCGGAAATACCCATAATAATAAAAAGATGATTTAACAATAACAATACAGGTATTCTATAATAGCGGATTTGAGGAGAAGTGAAAGGAAACCAAGAGATACCAATTTCTTCTCTATGTTGCGTTTAGACCGGGAGAAAAGATATGGAAAGACATGGATTTATCACCAACTGACTTTTTAATCACCTTTAAGGAGATCCGAGGAGAAATAATTTTTTTTACCGATTTCTTCATCCTAACAAAATGGGAGAAAATCGTAATCATTCTTTTCTTTTCTTTTATGAACTAACAAATCATTTCTTTAATTTGATGAAAAGTTTTACCAAAATAAGGTATAAGGATACCAAGATTAAAGGTGGCAATTTGGGTTCACGGGTCAGGATCATGTCGGGTTGGCCATACTATGAACACATTTAAGTTCAACACCAACCCAACACATTTAATTAAACAGGTTGATCAGATTCAACTCATGTATATTTTTAATTGGGTTGTGCAAGTCGGACAGATCAGAATAGTCAATCTGAACTCAACCCGAATATTATTCATGTCAGATTACTCAATCCAAACCCATTTATGTGTAACCCAAACCTGTTTAACTCATGGTAGGTTCAAAATTGTCACTTCTAGTTAAAAGCATGGAAAAAGGAACAAAGGAATCGCCACTCACTTTGCATGTGTATTTTCCAAGCAAATCAACCTAGTAGTTGGGAAAAAGAGCTCCGCCTTGGGATCTCTAATGGCGGATTCAATCAAATGAAGATCCATGGTGCCATCTTTGTTATTTTTCACCGTCTTGGGGTGAACACCACCAATCGAAGAGATGCCCCCGTTCTCATAAATATGGATGTGGGAATCATCCCCAAGAATGACCTCGCTTCCCCTAATTTCGCAATGTACAAGAACACTAATAAGGTTACCCATCGTGCCGGAGGGAACGAAAAGGGCTCCTTCTTTGCCCATCATCCTTGCCATCTCTGATTCTAAGCGCTGGGCAGTAGGGTCAATGCACAGCACGTCATCATCAACCTCAGCATTTGCCATGGCTGCTCGCATTGCTTCTGATGGTTTGGTCACTGTGTCGGACCGAAGATCCACGATCCTTTTCACCATTTTCTCTGTAAAAAGCAAGAGAGACAATGTCAATTGGCAGGCTGTGTCCCAAAACAAGTTCTAATTACTGTGTTGAGATGGAGAGAATGTTCCCGTTCATTAGTTAATGTGAGAGGTAAGGAGTTCAGTATCCCTTAAGTGAGGTTTTGCGTATTAAATTTGTAAATGGAGAAAATTAATGTTGGGAGAACCAAAAACTACTTGTAAAGTGACATTTACAACTTGAATCCAGATCAATCAAGAGTTTAATGTGACCTATCGAAAATGGGGTGGTTTTCATAAAAATAAAAATAATAATAAACATAAAAAAATTACTGTAAGTGGAGATTGATTCTTTTCAAAACAGTAAAAAACCATAATTGTAAGATGGGAACGTTAGTTATTTGACTAACACACGTAATACTATTCTAATTGATAAAAAAGATTAAGAATTAAGTGAGTGGCCACAAATTCCTTTTTTAAATCCCTTTGAACTCACAAGTTCAAAAAATGTGATTAGTAAACGATCAGTCAAAAAATGTGAAATGAAAAAAAAAATGTTAATGCCATCGCAATTTATGTGTTGAGAATCCAGCCGGAACTTTCAAGCACCAAAAGTTAGTCCACCTGTAGATCATAAAGGCTGAAACAGATCACTGGTATGGATCCTCGGGAAGTTCAGTGCACCGGAACTTGAAAGCATTGCTACACCCAAATCACCGCACTAAATCCAACATTCACACATAAGCATACAAGAAAAGTGAAAAACTAGTGCAAAGAAAGAACACCGGTTTTACATGGTTGAGATTTTCATCCGACGTCTATGGGAGAGCATTGCACAATTTTATTTCACCGGAAGTACAAGAGTATACAACTAGTGACTTGTCAGCCACGTAGATCAAAGAGTACAAAGGTCACTCGATAATTTGATACAACTTAGCAAAGTGGTTTCACCCCCTTTAAATAGAGGGTCCCACCCGGTCATTCGGTCACCCAGGCTTCCTACAAACACAGTCGTCCATTCGTTGCACTGTGCAACCGTCGATTCCTTGTAGCATTCTTCGACTTGACCGCATGTCACCAGTAATAGAACAGGGCTGTTGCGCCTCACACTTTCCCGCAAATTCTTGTTGAAAATAGATTCAAACGTAGACATGGTTCCACTTTTTTCACATCCAGTAACCTAACTGCCCAAAAAAATAGTAATCTAACTCCCTGCTGAGCACTCATCGGTAAGACCTCCTGAGCATCCTACCAATGTCATCTTTCGATAAACTGAGTCATGAACTTTCAATAAAAAAATACCAAAGCCTTGAAAAGTCTTCACAACCCTATCAATCTCCTACCTGAAGACTGTTTCAAGGATCCCATGGCAACCATTCACTCCTCTTGATCAGTGCATTAAACTCCATCCTCCTTTCTTTCCATTCACCTCAGCCCCACAGAAGCACGGTGTTGCCTCGGACTTTCTTAGATCAACACTTTCGTGAACATGCTTTGATTTTGTTTTCCAGCAATCTCATTCAGCTTCAGCTCCCCATCTTCTAACAACTTTCAAATATGATGGTACTTAAAGTCAATATGTTTGGTCTTCGCATGAAAAAATGGATTCTTCGCAAAGTGAATAGCACTTTTGTCACGAACCAAATCTGGTCACCACCGAAACTAGTGCCAAACCTGGCCCGTGACAAGGCCCGAAGGGCGTTCCCGATCCCCACGGGCTGGCACAAGTGCTCGGGTATCATAAAATGAGAATTGGGAACGATTTACCCGAGTTTATAAACTTAAAACAACAAAAAAATCCAATAAAACGAATCTGGATTTTTCAAACCAAACAATCTTTTACAAAAATTCAGAACTGAATTACATAGCTTAAAACAACTCAAAAAGACTATACCAAAGGTACAAAACCAAAATGAAACAGCCCAAGAACCCTCATGGCATGGGGCACCGCCCTCAAGCCATCTCCACAAGACTTCACCACCAAAGACCTACTAGAAACCCGAACCACTGGAACAAAACAAATTGTACCCAACCTGCGACAACAAAAATAACCAAGTCTACTTACACCTAAAGGTGTAAGTAGGGTGTGAGTCAATGCCCAGTAGGATACCACCACTAAGAGATTTCATGCGATAAACATTCAAAGACGAAAAGCATGCAAGTTTTCAAAAACATGTAATTTCTAGTTACAATTTCTAAAAGATGCAACTTAAAAAAAATCAGTTTTCAAGTGGGATAATTTAAAGAATAAACACTTTTAAAATAAATACCAAGGCTACTAAATTTTCCAGCCACTCATACCGTATGCCGACGATAAGCACAAAATATCTAGTGAGCACAAGCAATGGGAAATAACCCCTAGGCACTAGCTAGTTGTGGGTCCCAGGTACCTCGTATCTCGGTGAGAGTAACCATCACAAATATCCGTTCTCGTGCACGAGTCACTAGTAGGGTACATACCCATAACCTAGTGGTCTTCAATCATCATCATCATAATTTAGTTAGAGTTGTAAGCGTCAATCTTGCTAAGTGAAACTGAGGTCAAACCCCACGGATTCACTAGCATACTAGTACACGCCCACCCACCTAGATACCCGGGTTTTCCCTTTGTGCTCAAACAAGTTCAACAAGTCAATAAATATAATATTCACAAGAAAATATCATTTCCATATCATAAATTCACCAAACAGCCCACATGTATACAACACAAGTCACAAAAGTCCACTTTTCATTCAAATTGATTTTGAAATCCGACTCACACCAAAATAGCCCACAACACTTTTCACATTTCTTTAAGACTTCCACAAATTCATTAAATAATTTTATAAAACCATTCCAATATATTACAACTCTCATAACAGCCCACTCACTTGTTACATAACACCCTTTTTACATTCAAAATCATTTTATCATTAAACTTACACGAAACAACCCACAAACAAGTTTCGCTCCAACATCACAATTTAATAAAACATTTCAGAAATTTACAAAACATTCTAAAAATATTTGAAATCTTAAAACATCACTTCACCTTTCAAAACCCCATAATACGTGAACACACATACCAAACAGTATATATGCACCATTTTCCCACTTTGTTTAACCAACTAAAACATTTACAATTTTCATAAAAAGAACCCAAGTGGTGTAAATATGTCTTGCACACAAAACCCATTTCAAAAACATATTTTTAAGCCAAAATCACACCAATCTCCTACCAAAACAGAATTGGCATCACAATCAACATGTAATAATCCACTTTCAAATGTTATATAATCACCTTGAACAATATCGCAAAAGATACCCATGAGAACACCCAAATCCATAAAACACTTTCAAGGAGTATAACAAGGTTACACACATAAAACTCATTCAAAGACCCTCCTTTTTAGGCCCACATGACACTATATCATTACCCAACCAAAATTGGCAGCCTCGTTCAACAACTGATAAATCACTTCCACGTTTTACAGAACTACCACAAGAGATAACACATGAAATACATTTGAAAAATACACACTTCAAACAAAAATGTAACTTTAATACCAAATGCTTTACTATTGCTACCAAAAATGGTTTTCGCATAATGAACAGCATATAAGGAACATGAAAAATTATTTAATCAAGCAAACTAACTCATCGTTAAATGGTTACCCACGGAATCACCTACCGAATGTGTCGAAACCCTCAAATATTGGGGCGAAACATCAACTGCACGACCGCCGCACCTCAAGGAAGTTAAAAGAAAGCTAAAACCTCAATATTTCACCCAAAATACAGTAATTTAGAACCTAGGCACAAACCCTAACTTTTGGAATTTTTATAATTCAAGAATTAGGGAAGAAACCCTAAGCAATTTGAAAGATGAAAGAAATGGACTCACTTGAAGTATCCTGAATTAATCACTCCAAAAACAATAGTTTCTGAAATTGAAAACAGCCAAAATTTAGGGGTTGTTTGAACAAGATTTAGGAGGTAATTTAGAAACTGGAATGGAGGGAAAAGAGTAGGAATTGAGAGAGTTAAGAAGGGATGAAGTTACCTCTTCAATTCTGACCGATTTGAGACACCCTATGAAGTTCAGCCCTAAGTCGTGATTTCAAAGAGCTCCAAGGAGGGGGGAAAGGCAATGGGAGCGCGCCTGGGTTTCTTAGGGTCGAGAGGGAGATGGAATCACCGAAAAATCTATTATATATAATAAGATATTAAAAAATTAAAGAAGCATTTTAAAACTGGAAAATGGGCTTTCGGGTTGGCCCAATTCTTAAATAAAAACCCAAATCCTCCATGATTATGGATTTATAAAGGCTCCAAATTTAAATTTTGGTGTTAATAGGTCAGAGGAGACCATTTAGGAATTGGAATGGGTAAAAAATATTAAAAAATGAAAAAGTTATAAAAGAAACAAAATTTATTTTTAAATCTGAAATTGGGTTCACGGTTTGGCCCAATTCATAAAAACTCGTCTATTCCTCCATAAAACCTTTGGAAACCCTCCAAAACAAAGCATGAATGGAAAATAAATGAAATTTAACTTCAAAATAAGTCGTGTATGTGACAACTTTGATTGTCGCGGTAAAGTGTCATTTTCTTTACCCCTTCTGAGTTCTTCAAGCAGACGCCTCAACCACACCATTTTTTTTCCTGCTTCCGTTGGTGCAACATATTCAGCCTCCATTGATGACAGGGCAACAACTAGTTGCAGCCTTGACATCCGGCCGATAGTTGTTCCACCTTAAGTACATACATGATCGAAAATACTCTTCCGTGTATCGGAATCTCCCCCAAAATTGGTGTAAGCAAACCCTTATGGTGATTCATCCAGACCGAAGCACAAGTATTTACCGTTCCTCTAAGATACCAGAGAATCCACTGAATGAGCAATATCTCAATGTTTTTTTCTCAGATTTTTCATTTGGAAGATGCACTTTATCAAAATTTCACGAAACATAATTTGTCATGTATCCTCTTTCTCCTGTGGAATGGAAAGATGCTCTTGAATCTATAATCCAAGATTCTATTGAAACAATAATACTGCGCAGTATAGTACTCTACGTAGTTATTTACGGTGCACGGCGCACAACGACGACAGGGGCCCCCGGCGCAAAAGCGCACGGCGCGTGGCAATATTAACTTGCGGCACATAGAAGGGAAAAAAACATTGAAACAAAAAAAAACAATAAACCAAAAAAAAAACAAATTCCTAAAATATTTAAAACAAACAATTAAATATTTTAAACCATATATCTCAAAAAAAACAATAAGCAAAAAAAACGTAGAAAAAAAAAGTGAAGTGTTGCACCCCTCGACATACAAAGAGGCGGACAACAATAAATGGAAAAAAAACTCAAAACATAAATAAAATTGAATAAAAAATTACTACTTGGGGTTCGGTTCGCACACAAGGGCGTACGCCTGCCCTGGACGAGGAGGGTTGGGTCGCCATCAGTCGGTCTGGAAGCAGCTGTCGAGGGAGACGACTAGGTCGCACCGCTTGACTTGGTCTAGCAGGGGCTGGGTTGCGGCTATCGTGGGAAGAGAATAGTGTTGTGCAGCGGGGGAGGTCGTCGTTTGTGGTTTTTTCAAGGTATTTTTAATTGCGAACAGGTTGGCACAGTTGCGCACGCCACACCACGCCACTGCGCACAATAGCGCGCGCCACTGAGCGCCTTTTCAGATGAGCCATTGCGACCCCATTGCGTGGCGGTCGGCTTCCTGGCGCGCGCCATTAATAACTATGGTACTGCCTTATTCAGCTACGGTATTTTCTGGAACCTAAACTTCTGGATGTTGATCTTCCATTGGTTTTACGGTCCTGACAATCCTTCTTGAGATGTTACATCTTCCCACAATGTCAACATGTGGGGTCGGATCCGATCAATTTCCCTCGACTCCTTCCTCTGGATTTGTCCATTGAACGTCTCCAGTTCCTTCTCTAAGGTGAACGTCCTCTTCCATCTGCATTCATTGCATTACCATCGCTTCCCATGATTCTGGTGAAAAGGACAGCAAGCATACAAGCAAAGAGAAAAACAAGCACAACGAAAGAATATTGGTTTTACGTGGTTCGAATTTCACAACACGATTTCATTTCACTGAAAGTACAAGAGTAAACAACTAGTAACTTGTCAACCACATAGATCAATGAGTAAAAAGGTCACTCCGTGATTAGATACACCTTAGCAAAGTAGTCTCAACTCCTTTAAATAGAGGGTCTCAACCGATCATTCGGTCACCCAGGCTTCCTACAAACACGGTCGTCCAGCTGTTGCACTATGCAACTGTCGATTCCATGTAGCATTCCTCGGCTTGACCGCCTATCATCGATAACAGAACAAGGCTCATACACCTCACTCTTTCCTGCAAACTCCAATTGAAGAGAGATTCAAACGTAGACATTGTTGGGTCGGAAGGAACCCCGACGGGGAATGATGGCAAGAGGGGGGGGAATTGCCTTTTAAAAAAGATTGACAAATTAAAATCAAAGTTGAAATGCAGCGGAAAATAAAGAGGCAAGACACACAAAATTGATAACGGAGTTCGGCCAAAACCCGGCCTACGTCTCCGCTCCCAACTCAACCGTTGAGAGATTCCTACCGCTTGCTTTTCAATGGTTTTAGCAAGAAACCCACTAGGCTTTGAGGTAGCACTAGGACCTATTACAGCTTGCTTTTTGTGGTTTAGCAAGAACCCACTTGCTTTTAATGGTTTAGCAAGAACTCACTAGCCTTTTTAACGGGTGAAGGCTAGCTCACCGAAAACTCAAGCCTTTTAAAAGGAAAGGCTTGAAGAAACCTCTTCACACCTTAGTGGTGGTGTGAAACCCAAAAGAAAGGGAGGATGAGAAAAGGGTTTGGGGTTTGTAGGCACAAACCCAATTTTATGCTCAAAATAAATAAACAAGAAAAACCGTTATTGGAGGAAGACTTGGGCGCCAATTGGATGATGAAGTTGTTGTAGCGTGCTCTCCCAAGCTTCTTGAGGTGCTCCTTGGATTGGAAGTTGGATTGGAGCACTTGTGGTTCCCTAGGAGCAATCCGCCGGAGGTTTGCCAAATGAGGAGAATTGTGTTCGTTGGCTTCACAAAGCTTAATTATGGTCCGGCTGTTGTTCCGGGGCTTCAAGGTCCTTTATTTATAGAGGGGGAACCCTCATATGGTCGTTGGAGGTCTTCGGAGCCGTTGTAAAGGCTTTCGGAGCCGTTGGAGGCCAAAAGAAGGTTGACTGGTCAAAGCCAACGGCTAGTTTGACTGGGCTACCGGCTGGCCGGTGCCAGAGAATGGAAACTTGTTCTGCCCAGGAGCCACCGGCTGGCCGGTGCTGAAGCCACCGGCTGGCCGGTGGTGAGACAGTAGGTCTCACTGTTTGAGTGCAGGTGCCACCGGCTGGCCGCTGGTGTGCCACCGGCTGGCCGGTGGTCTGGACAGAAGGATGCCTTCTGTCCAGGCTCCATCGGTCGACCGGTGGTGAAGCCACCGGTTGGCCGGTGGACTGAATTTCAGTCCACTTTGCCTTCTTTCTTTCTTGGCCCAATTCCTTGGCCACCTGATTTGATTCCTATCAACCAAAAACACTTGAAACAAGGTTAAACACATATGAAAGTGATTGTGATCATGAAAATCAAAGAGTGTGGGGTACAACAATCTCCCCCTATTTTGATGATCACAATCACTTATCAAAGCAATGTAGAAACTTAAATGAAAGACATGCCTAAATGATAAATTGAAAATAAATACTAAGCATGAGAGAAAAGATTCTCCCCCAATCAATCAAGAAATTTCTCCCCCTTTGTGATTATCAAAATAGAATGGGGCATAAAACTTGATTGAGGGAATGATTGAAAATCAAGATTTTAAACCAATTGAAAATAATACCAATTGTTGAAAATTTTGAAATGAAAATTGAATAACAATTTGAATTGAAAGTTTTGAATCAAAAATTGAATTGAAAATTTTGAAACCAAGAGTTGAAATTGAAAGTTTGAATCGAAAATTTTGAATTGAAAATTTGAAATGAAAATTTTGAATGAAAATTTTTAATTCACAAAAAGGCTTAAAAGAACCTAACTCCCCCTAAATAAAGACAATAAATCACCGGGGAGAGGAAATAAATTTTGGCCCGGAGAGACTCGCAAGAAGGGATTTTTCAATCCATACTTGTCTCATAGCGGGTCTTCTCCTATAGAATTCATCACTATAGTAAATAGACTTGGGTTGGCCATACCGGGCGTTTTTACAATTACATTCATAAATAAGGTGCCCGGGTTTTTTGCAATAATTACAAAATTTATAACTAGAGCTCCCCCTTACAAAAACAGTGGGTGCATGGGAGGAGGAAGCTATGTTTGAATATCCTAGCCCTTGGGTGGTTCTAGAAATTCGTTGGGAACCTAGTTCAAATTTTGTTCACCTTGGGTGAATTTGGCTAGGGTTTCTTTAAGGTCTTTGATGGTTGATTCCATGGAATCAACATTTGGAAAATTTTGGATTTTAAGGGAGAGTTCCTCCTTCTCTTTGAGAAGTTGGTCTTTTTCGGAGGAAAGCTTTTTGAAATTCTTTTTCAAAGAAACAAATTTTGACGAAAGCTCATGAAAACCATTTTCTAATTGATCTCTAGCGTGTGAGAGTTCTTCATAAGATAAATGATTTAAAGAGTTTGAATTTGAAGAACATGAGGAAGAGGAATCGGAAGAAGTTACCTCATGGAATGCCATTAGGCATTTGTTACCGTTGTTGCTTGAGGAGGAGGAGGAGGAGGATGATGAGGAGGTGTCACTCCATGTCGCCTTGAGGACCTTTTTCTTTCCTTTTTCCTTTGCCGTGGCCCGTTTCTTGTTGAGTGGGCAATCGGGCTTGTAATGGCCCTTTTCGCCGCACCCGTAGCATTTTACCTTGGGCTCGGATCTTGCGGTGGGTTCTTGCTTTCGCGCCTTGCGAGATTTCTTCTTCTTCTTGTGCTTCTTCATAAACTTGTGCATTTGGCGGGCGAGATTCTCCATTTCCGAGTCGCCGCTTGATGATGAGGAAGAGGAGGAAGGAGATGAGGAAGAAGATGAGGAGGAGCTTACTTCTTTTTGTACCTTGAGGGCAATGTTCTTTGGTGTCTTGATTGGTGTGCCCTCCTTTTGAGCTTGCCTCCTCATCGTGATCTCATAAGTCATGAGAGATCCGATGAGCTCCTCTACCGGCATATTTTTGACGTCCTTAGCCTCTTGGATCGCCGTCACCTTTGGTGCCCATGAGCTCGGAAGGACCCATAAGATCTTCTTGACCATCGTCTCGGCTGAAACATCATCACCAAGAGATTTCCTTCCATTGCAAATGTCAGTGAAGCGTGTAAACATATCGGTAATAGATTCGGAAGGATGCATAGAAAAAGATTCAAAGTCTTGTCTATACATATCTAACCGAGTATCCTTGACTTTATTAGTGCCTTCATGGGTCACTTCTAAAAGCTTCCAAATTTCATGAGAAGTGGTGCAAGTGGATACACGATTAAATTCATTTCTATCTAACCCGCAATGAAGAGCATTCATGGCTTTGCCATCAAGCTCAAAGTTTCTAATATCGGCGGGGGTCCATTTGGATTCGTCGGGGGTAGACAAAGTGTAACCTTGCATGACAATTTTATAAATGGGATATCCTATGCTTCTTAAAAAAGTGGTCATGCGGGTTTTCCAATAATTATAGTCGGACCCATCAAAAAATGGAGCCCGACCCAATGAGAGGCCCTCGGGGGCGAAAGAGGTTGATGCCATAAAAAAAAAGGATCTTTAATTTGAAACCGTTTAGGGAATTATTCAAATACTCCCTCTGATACCAATTGTTGGGTCGGAAGGAACCCCGACGGGGAATGATGGCAAGAGGGGGGGGAATTGCCTTTTAAAAAAGATTGACAAATTAAAATCAAAGTTGAAATGCAGCGGAAAATAAAGAGGCAAGACACACAAAATTGATAACGGAGTTCGGCCAAAACCCGGCCTACGTCTCCGCTCCCAACTCAACCGTTGAGAGATTCCTACCGCTTGCTTTTCAATGGTTTTAGCAAGAAACCCACTAGGCTTTGAGGTAGCACTAGGACCTATTACAGCTTGCTTTTTGTGGTTTAGCAAGAACCCACTTGCTTTTAATGGTTTAGCAAGAACCCACTAGCCTTTTTAACGGGTGAAGGCTAGCTCACCGAAAACTCAAGCCTTTTAAAAGGAAAGGCTTGAAGAAACCTCTTCACACCTTAGTGGTGGTGTGAAACCCAAAAGAAAGGGAGGATGAGAAAAGGGTTTGGGGTTTGTAGGCACAAACCCAATTTTATGCTCAAAATAAATAAACAAGAAAAACCGTTATTGGAGGAAGACTTGGGCGCCAATTGGATGATGAAGTTGTTGTAGCGTGCTCTCCCAAGCTTCTTGAGGTGCTCCTTGGATTGGAAGTTGGATTGGAGCACTTGTGGTTCCCTAGGAGCAATCCGCCGGAGGTTTGCCAAATGAGGAGAATTGTGTTCGTTGGCTTCACAAAGCTTAATTATGGTCCGGCTGTTGTTCCGGGGCTTCAAGGTCCTTTATTTATAGAGGGGGAACCCTCATATGGTCGTTGGAGGTCTTCGGAGCCGTTGTAAAGGCTTTCGGAGCCGTTGGAGGCCAAAAGAAGGTTGACTGGTCAAAGCCAACGGCTAGTTTGACTGGGCTACCGGCTGGCCGGTGCCAGAGAATGGAAACTTGTTCTGCCCAGGAGCCACCGGCTGGCCGGTGCTGAAGCCACCGGCTGGCCGGTGGTGAGACAGTAGGTCTCACTGTTTGAGTGCAGGTGCCACCGGCTGGCCGCTGGTGTGCCACCGGCTGGCCGGTGGTCTGGACAGAAGGATGCCTTCTGTCCAGGCTCCATCGGTCGACCGGTGGTGAAGCCACCGGTTGGCCGGTGGACTGAATTTCAGTCCACTTTGCCTTCTTTCTTTCTTGGCCCAATTCCTTGGCCACCTGATTTGATTCCTATGAACCAAAAACACTTGAAACAAGGTTAAACACATATGAAAGTGATTGTGATCATGAAAATCAAAGAGTGTGGGGTACAACAATCTCCCCCTATTTTGATGATCACAATCACTTATCAAAGCAATGTAGAAACTTAAATGAAAGACATGCCTAAATGATAAATTGAAAATAAATACTAAGCATGAGAGAAAAGATTCTCCCCCAATCAATCAAGAAATTTCTCCCCCTTTGTGATTATCAAAATAGAATGGGGCATAAAACTTGATTGAGGGAATGATTGAAAATCAAGATTTTAAACCAATTGAAAATAATACCAATTGTTGAAAATTTTGAAATGAAAATTGAATAACAGTTTGAATTGAAAGTTTTGAATCAAAAATTGAATTGAAAATTTTGAAACCAAGAGTTGAAATTGAAAGTTTGAATCGAAAATTTTGAATTGAAAATTTGAAATGAAAATTTTGAATGAAAATTTTTAATTCACAAAAAGGCTTAAAAGAACCTAACTCCCCCTAAATAAAGACAATAAATCACCGGGGAGAGGAAATAAATTTTGGCCCGGAGAGACTCGCAAGAAGGGATTTTTCAATCCATACTTGTCTCATAGCGGGTCTTCTCCTATAGAATTCATCACTATAGTAAATAGACTTGGGTTGGCCATACCGGGCGTTTTTACAATTACATTCATAAATAAGGTGCCCGGGTTTTTTGCAATAATTACAAAATTTATAACTAGAGCTCCCCCTTACAAAAACAGTGGGTGCATGGGAGGAGGAAGCTATGTTTGAATATCCTAGCCCTTGGGTGGTTCTAGGAATTCGTTGGGAACCTAGTTCAAATTTTGTTCACCTTGGGTGAATTTGGCTAGGGTTTCTTTAAGGTCTTTGATGGTTGATTCCATGGAATCAACATTTGGAAAATTTTGGATTTTAAGGGAGAGTTCCTCCTTCTCTTTGAGAAGTTGGTCTTTTTCGGAGGAAAGCTTTTTGAAATTCTTTTTCAAAGAAACAAATTTTGACGAAAGCTCATGAAAACCATTTTCTAATTGATCTCTAGCGTGTGAGAGTTCTTCATAAGATAAATGATTTAAAGAGTTTGAATTTGAAGAACATGAGGAAGAGGAATCGGAAGAAGTTACCTCATGGAATGCCATTAGGCATTTGTTACCGTTGTTGCTTGAGGAGGAGGAGGAGGAGGATGATGAGGAGGTGTCACTCCATGTCGCCTTGAGGACCTTTTTCTTTCCTTTTTCCTTTGCCGTGGCCCGTTTCTTGTTGAGTGGGCAATCGGGCTTGTAATGGCCCTTTTCGCCGCACCCGTAGCATTTTACCTTGGGCTCGGATCTTGCGGTGGGTTCTTGCTTTCGCGCCTTGCGAGATTTCTTCTTCTTCTTGTGCTTCTTCATAAACTTGTGCATTTGGCGGGCGAGATTCTCCATTTCCGAGTCGCCGCTTGATGATGAGGAAGAGGAGGAAGGAGATGAGGAAGAAGATGAGGAGGAGCTTACTTCTTTTTGTACCTTGAGGGCAATGTTCTTTGGTGTCTTGATTGGTGTGCCCTCCTTTTGAGCTTGCCTCCTCATCGTGATCTCATAAGTCATGAGAGATCCGATGAGCTCCTCTACCGGCATATTTTTGACGTCCTTAGCCTCTTGGATCGCCGTCACCTTTGGTGCCCATGAGCTCGGAAGGACCCATAAGATCTTCTTGACCATCGTCTCGGCTGAAACATCATCACCAAGAGATTTCCTTCCATTGCAAATGTCAGTGAAGCGTGTAAACATATCGGTAATAGATTCGGAAGGATGCATAGAAAAAGATTCAAAGTCTTTTCTATACATATCTAACCGAGTATCCTTGACTTTATTAGTGCCTTCATGGGTCACTTCTAAAAGCTTCCAAATTTCATGAGAAGTGGTGCAAGTGGATACACGATTAAATTCATTTCTATCTAACCCGCAATGAAGAGCATTCATGGCTTTGCCATCAAGCTCAAAGTTTCTAATATCGGCGGGGGTCCATTTGGATTCGTCGGGGGTAGACAAAGTGTAACCTTGCATGACAATTTTATAAATGGGATATCCTATGCTTCTTAAAAAAGTGGTCATGCGGGTTTTCCAATAATTATAGTCGGACCCATCAAAAAATGGAGCCCGACCCAATGAGAGGCCCTCGGGGGCGAAAGAGGTTGATGCCATCAAAAAAAAGGATCTTTAATTTGAAACCGTTTAGGGAATTATTCAAATACTCCCTCTGATACCAATTGTTGGGTCGGAAGGAACCCCGACGGGGAATGATGGCAAGAGGGGGGGGAATTGCCTTTTAAAAAAGATTGACAAATTAAAATCAAAGTTGAAATGCAGCGGAAAATAAAGAGGCAAGACACACAAAATTGATAACGGAGTTCGGCCAAAACCCGGCCTACGTCTCCGCTCCCAACTCAACCGTTGAGAGATTCCTACCGCTTGCTTTTCAATGGTTTTAGCAAGAAACCCACTAGGCTTTGAGGTAGCACTAGGACCTATTACAGCTTGCTTTTTGTGGTTTAGCAAGAACCCACTTGCTTTTAATGGTTTAGCAAGAACCCACTAGCCTTTTTAACGGGTGAAGGCTAGCTCACCGAAAACTCAAGCCTTTTAAAAGGAAAGGCTTGAAGAAACCTCTTCACACCTTAGTGGTGGTGTGAAACCCAAAAGAAAGAGAGGATGAGAAAAGGGTTTTGGGTTTGTAGGCACAAACCCAATTTTATGCTCAAAATAAATAAACAAGAAAAACCGTTATTGGAGGAAGACTTGGGCGCCAATTGGATGATGAAGTTGTTGTAGCGTGCTCTCCCAAGCTTCTTGAGGTGCTCCTTGGATTGGAAGTTGGATTGGAGCACTTGTGGTTCCCTAGGAGCAATCCGCCGGAGGTTTGCCAAATGAGGAGAATTGTGTTCGTTGGCTTCACAAAGCTTAATTATGGTCCGGCTGTTGTTCCGGGGCTTCAAGGTCCTTTATTTATAGAGGGGGAACCCTCATATGGTCGTTGGAGGTCTTCGGAGCCGTTGTAAAGGCTTTCGGAGCCGTTGGAGGCCAAAAGAAGGTTGACTGGTCAAAGCCAACGGCTAGTTTGACTGGGCTACCGGCTGGCCGGTGCCAGAGAATGGAAACTTGTTCTGCCCAGGAGCCACCGGCTGGCCGGTGCTGAAGCCACCGGCTGGCCGGTGGTGAGACAGTAGGTCTCACTGTTTGAGTGCAGGTGCCACCGGCTGGCCGCTGGTGTGCCACCGGCTGGCCGGTGGTCTGGACAGAAGGATGCCTTCTGTCCAGGCTCCATCGGTCGACCGGTGGTGAAGCCACCGGTTGGCCGGTGGACTGAATTTCAGTCCACTTTGCCTTCTTTCTTTCTTGGCCCAATTCTTTGGCCACCTGATTTGATTCCTATCAACCAAAAACACTTGAAACAAGGTTAAACACATATGAAAGTGATTGTGATCATGAAAATCAAAGAGTGTGGGGTACAACAATCTCCCCCTATTTTGATGATCACAATCACTTATCAAAGCAATGTAGAAACTTAAATGAAAGACATGCCTAAATGATAAATTGAAAATAAATACTAAGCATGAGAGAAAAGATTCTCCCCCAATCAATCAAGAAATTTCTCCCCCTTTGTGATTATCAAAATAGAATGGGGCATAAAACTTGATTGAGGGAATGATTGAAAATCAAGATTTTAAACCAATTGAAAATAATACCAATTGTTGAAAATTTTGAAATGAAAATTGAATAACAGTTTGAATTGAAAGTTTTGAATCAAAAATTGAATAGAAAATTTTGAATTGAAAATTTTGAAACCAAGAGTTGAAATTGAAAGTTTGAATCGAAAATTTTGAATTGAAAATTTGAAATGAGAATTTTGAATGAAAATTTTTAATTCACAAAAAGGCTTAAAAGAACCTAACTCCCCCTAAATAAAGACAATAAATCACCGGGGAGAGGAAATAAATTTTGGCCCGGAGAGACTCGCAAGAAGGGATTTTTCAATCCATACTTGTCTCATAGCGGGTCTTCTCCTATAGAATTCATCACTATAGTAAATAGACTTGGGTTGGCCATACCGGGCGTTTTTACAATTACATTCATAAATAAGGTGCCCGGGTTTTTTGCAATAATTACAAAATTTATAACTAGAGCTCCCCCTTACAAAAACAGTGGGTGCATGGGAGGAGGAAGCTATGTTTGAATATCCTAGCCCTTGGGTGGTTCTAGAAATTCGTTGGGAACCTAGTTCAAATTTTGTTCACCTTGGGTGAATTTGGCTAGGGTTTCTTTAAGGTCTTTGATGGTTGATTCCATGGAATCAACATTTGGAAAATTTTGGATTTTAAGGGAGAGTTCCTCCTTCTCTTTGAGAAGTTGGTCTTTTTCGGAGGAAAGCTTTTTGAAATTCTTTTTCAAAGAAACAAATTTTGACGAAAGCTCATGAAAACCATTTTCTAATTGATCTCTAGCGTGTGAGAGTTCTTCATAAGATAAATGATTTAAAGAGTTTGAATTTGAAGAACATGAGGAAGAGGAATCGGAAGAAGTTACCTCATGGAATGCCATTAGGCATTTGTTACCGTTGTTGCTTGAGGAGGAGGAGGAGGAGGATGATGAGGAGGTGTCACTCCATGTCGCCTTGAGGACCTTTTTCTTTCCTTTTTCCTTTGTCGTGGCCCGTTTCTTGTTGAGTGGGCAATCGGGCTTGTAATGGCCCTTTTCGCCGCACCCGTAGCATTTTACCTTGGGCTCGGATCTTGCGGTGGGTTCTTGCTTTCGCGCCTTGCGAGATTTCTTCTTCTTCTTGTGCTTCTTCATAAACTTGTGCATTTGGCGGGCGAGATTCTCCATTTCCGAGTCGCCGCTTGATGATGAGGAAGAGGAGGAAGGAGATGAGGAAGAAGATGAGGAGGAGCTTACTTCTTTTTGTACCTTGAGGGCAATGTTCTTTGGTGTCTTGATTGGTGTGCCCTCCTTTTGAGCTTGCCTCCTCATCGTGATCTCATAAGTCATGAGAGATCCGATGAGCTCCTCTACCGGCATATTTTTGACGTCCTTAGCCTCTTGGATCGCCGTCACCTTTGGTGCCCATGAGCTCGGAAGGACCCATAAGATCTTCTTGACCATCGTCTCGGCTGAAACATCATCACCAAGAGATTTCCTTCCATTGCAAATGTCAGTGAAGCGTGTAAACATATCGGTAATAGATTCGGAAGGATGCATAGAAAAAGATTCAAAGTCTTGTCTATACATATCTAACCGAGTATCCTTGACTTTATTAGTGCCTTCATGGGTCACTTCTAAAAGCTTCCAAATTTCATGAGAAGTGGTGCAAGTGGATACACGATTAAATTCATTTCTATCTAACCCGCAATGAAGAGCATTCATGGCTTTGCCATCAAGCTCAAAGTTTCTAATATCGGCGGGGGTCCATTTGGATTCGTCGGGGGTAGACAAAGTGTAACCTTGCATGACAATTTTATAAATGGGATATCCTATGCTTCTTAAAAAAGTGGTCATGCGGGTTTTCCAATAATTATAGTCGGACCCATCAAAAAATGGAGCCCGACCCAATGAGAGGCCCTCGGGGGCGAAAGAGGTTGATGCCATCAAAAAAAAGGATCTTTAATTTGAAACCGTTTAGGGAATTATTCAAATACTCCCTCTGATACCAATTGTTGGGTCGGAAGGAACCCCGACGGGGAATGATGGCAAGAGGGGGGGAATTGCCTTTTAAAAAAAATTGACAAATTAAAATCAAAGTTGAAATGCAGCGGAAAATAAAGAGGCAAGACACACAAAATTGATAACGGAGTTCGGCCAAAACCCGGCCTACGTCTCCGCTCCCAACTCAACCGTTGAGAGATTCCTACCGCTTGCTTTTCAATGGTTTTAGCAAGAAACCCACTAGGCTTTGAGGTAGCACTAGGACCTATTACAGCTTGCTTTTTGTGGTTTAGCAAGAACCCACTTGCTTTTAATGGTTTAGCAAGAACCCACTAGCCTTTTTAACGGGTGAAGGCTAGCTCACCGAAAACTCAAGCCTTTTAAAAGGAAAGGCTTGAAGAAACCTCTTCACACCTTAGTGGTGGTGTGAAACCCAAAAGAAAGGGAGGATGAGAAAAGGGTTTGGGGTTTGTAGGCACAAACCCAATTTTATGCTCAAAATAAATAAACAAGAAAAACCGTTATTGGAGGAAGACTTGGGCGCCAATTGGATGATGAAGTTGTTGTAGCGTGCTCTCCCAAGCTTCTTGAGGTGCTCCTTGGATTGGAAGTTGGATTGGAGCACTTGTGGTTCCCTAGGAGCAATCCGCCGGAGGTTTGCCAAATGAGGAGAATTGTGTTCGTTGGCTTCACAAAGCTTAATTATGGTCCAGCTGTTGTTCCGGGGCTTCAAGGTCCTTTATTTATAGAGGGGGAACCCTCATATGGTCGTTGGAGGTCTTCGGAGCCGTTGTAAAGGCTTTCGGAGCCGTTGGAGGCCAAAAGAAGGTTGACTGGTCAAAGCCAACGGCTAGTTTGACTGGGCTACCGGCTGGCCGGTGCCAGAGAATGGAAACTTGTTCTGCCCAGGAGCCACCGGCTGGCCGGTGCTGAAGCCACCGGCTGGCCGGTGGTGAGACAGTAGGTCTCACTGTTTGAGTGCAGGTGCCACCGACTGGCCGCTGGTGTGCCACCGGCTGGCCGGTGGTCTGGACAGAAGGATGTCTTCTGTCCAGGCTCCATCGGTCGACCGGTGGTGAAGCCACCGGTTGGCCGGTGGACTGAATTTCAGTCCACTTTGCCTTCTTTCTTTCTTGGCCCAATTCCTTGGCCACCTGATTTGATTCCTATCAACCAAAAACACTTGAAACAAGGTTAAACACATATGAAAGTGATTGTGATCATGAAAATCAAAGAGTGTGGGGTACAACAGACATGATTCTCCTACCGGTGACTCCACTGTCTATACATCCAGTAACCTGAGTGCCCAAAAAACCGGTAGTCGAACTTAGAGAACCCATTGATAAAACCTCCCGAACATCCTGCCAACGTCATCTTCCAGTGAATTGAGTCACGAACTTCCGATAAACAAATACCGGAGCCTTGAAGAGACTTCAAAACCCTAACATTATGGATCTCTCTCTTACTCTCACCATCTTCCACACACTCAATTTAATGACTTTGTCGCCCTTTCTCCTGTGTACAATGGTTCGTGAAACTCTTTCCTCCCCTCTAGTTTTACAAGGTTGCCACTATGAATTTGTGAGACCTGTTTTTCAAAGAGGTACTTCAGTTGACCAATTTGCTCATTCACAAATTCAGTTTCATCGACAAAAATTTCTCTCCAAGTTTCTAACATTTTTTTTGAAACTCAAAAAAAAAAGAGATAATAGCTAAATAAAATTTTGTAGGAATAAACTGAATTTAAATTAGCATAAATAATTTCATCTTCATGTATAATTATTGTTTTTCATGCTTTCATTAAATTTTTCAAAAATAAAAAAAATAAATAAAGTTTATTATGTTTGTACAATAAGAATTTACTACTATTAATCTGCATTAATAATTTAGTATTTTTGGTATCACTGATGTTAAAACGAGTATCTTTGTTAATATCTATAACAAAAACATAAATGTTTTTTGTAGTAAAAATTTGACTATTGTTATACTGCATCAATAATTTTATACTTTTTTTTGTTAGATGTCAAAATAAGTACGTTTAATAATATTTATTAGCCCCCAGAGCCTAGCCTAGTGGCAAAAGGGTTTGTGGGGTGTCGGGGAGATCTTGGGTTCGAGTCTCCCCAATTTACTGCATGTGTATGTTTGCGTGTTTATTTATAGTTCTTCTTCCCCGACCGTTTGTAATAATATTTATTATATGAATAAAAGTAAAATTATTAACATTTTTTAATGTTACTTGATAAACTTCAGGTTTAATTGTAGTAAAAAGATCTCATATGTTTAAGGATTCTTACAATTTGCCAAACATGGAGTCTAATAAAAATAATTAAATTAAAAAAATAGAATATTATAAGTTGCCAACCAAATTAAATGTCAGAATAAATAATTCGTGCACAAGTAAAACCTAATTAAGATCAACAATATTAAATTAATTCAATATGAATTTTCAAATTCTGAAATAATCAGAACATCTAATTGAAATCTTCAAGCATATGACCATGTCAATAGTGGGGTGGGGGAGTTAACATAGAATAAAAACCAGAAAGAGAGGGGACTGGAGAAAGAGAAATCAAATAAATGGGAAATATTAATGGTTATTAAAAAAAATATTTCTTAATGATTTTCAAATGCCTAATCAGGACTTGATGCGTTCAAAAAATATTGTTTAAATTGAATGAAAAATGTTTTTAGTATCCAAAAGTAACTTTCGTCAAGGTCTGCTGAAGAAAAGGACCGATCATGGGTAACTAATGGGTTGGACGTTTATTTCAGGCCGACGTTAGGCTCTTGTGAGCAGACCCAAGGAAAAAGTGGGCCAAGAAAGAAGGCCCATTGGCCCAATGGTAAAACTAGAACTTCACGCTGAAATTGAAGGGCAAACCTGAGTGCCGCGGGGGGGACTCGAGGTCGGCGAGCCGTCGGCTAGGAAGAGAAAAATATGGCAGACGCTACCGGCGGCGAGGGGCGGTGCCAGCGGTCGGCGACGTGGCAGAGTTCGGCGACAACTGGGTCAGATAGCGAGGCATTCAGCAGCCGCGACCACGAACAGCGGCGCTGCCCGATTTCTCAACGGGGCAACGAACTCGCGGTGATTGTTCTAGGGCTTCCCATTTCGGGGGGAGCAATCCGACGGCTTTTATAACTGTGAAAGATAAGAGGTCAATGGGGAATATTCGTTTAGGGGCGGCATCGGAGAAGTATTCGCTTTGTCTTTCTTCTCTGTCTTTTGTCTTTTAGCTCGAAGTTGCTCCGCTGACGATCTGGGAAGATTCGTGGAGATTCCACCCGAAAGCAATGGCCACTCCGGCGACTTCCCCGAAATTAAGACGCGCAAACATTCAATAATGATTCATTTCACAGGTTCAGGCATCGGCCGCCATTCGCGACGGGGGCTGCTGGGGCAATCGAACAGTTGAACCACAATCACAGACGGCCTTATCCGAAGGGGTTTCCCATAACCTGCAAGATTTTGGCACGCAATGCCTTCCCAAAACCAGTGAGAGGGCTTGCTTGTAGGCCTCGTGAGCGTGCTAGGATCGTATTTATCGCTAACAGTCTATCGATCAAATTAGTTGGGCGCGCATGAGAAGTGTTCGGCGCTAGCTAGCTCAAAATTCCATCCCAAAACGCAATAGAGATTAGAAAAATGAATCAGATCTGATGTTTCAGACTGTTTCGACGAGAGATCCTCAGCAGGATTCTGGTAATGATTCGTTTAGAATTTAGGAATCTTAAGTCGAATTGAGTTCGCGAAAGCCGGACAGGGTAAAAACATGCTGTTTAAGAAGCATTGCAACAATCATGGAGATTCTAGGGCAAGAGGAATGAGGAAGGAAAGAAAAAATGCATGGAACTTGAAATCCTTACAGGGAAGATGAAAAGATAATGACGAAAACGAGCATATTGTTTGGCAATTGCAGAGCCAAAATGAATTGAGTATACAATGAATGAGTGAGGAGAAGCTGAAGAAAAGTATGGCATGCTTAAGGTGATGCGTACCGAAGCAACTGGAATCCATGACGGCGGGAACTTATTCTTATGAACTCCTTCCCTTCGATATTTTACAACCCTGTGCTTCCCGGTCTCTGGTTACTCTTGGGCTCCCTATTTATAGGTCTAGGTGACGTCAAAAATATTTTAAATTATTTTTTAATATTATTAAATGATGTATTTTTCAATGAAAAATATTTTTTATTTAGAATACCAGTAGGAGTTTTTTTGTTTTGGGTATTTTGAGTCAACACTTTTTATATGTATGGATAATAGAAACAGATATAAATCGACATCAAATATCAAACCCATAAAACAACTAAAGAAAAAGACGCCTTCTTGGGTGATATATATTAACAATATTAATATTGTTAATGTTAGAATTAAAAAATATTATATTGTTATTAGAGATTTTTCAACTGTGATGGTTTTTTTAATATTGTGATGTTGGATTATTTATTGAAAAATAAAAACACTCACTCGTTGAATTGAAATATCATTCAATTTATAAACTGGTACTTGTCCGTGCGTACGCACAGTGATATGTAATTATTATTATTATTTTTAATAAGAGAGTACTATTTGTAATAATTGTGAAGAAATAGTAACGTTTAATGTGTTTTAATCACAAATAAATGGTGAATAATTTTGAACTAGAAATGACTCTAATAAGAAGACGACATTATAATAGTTCAAATAAGATACGTTAATTTTAAAGTGAAACATTTTCGAATAGTCAAGGATGGAAACCTCACTTCAATATAAACTTTATTTAGGAAAAAAATATTGCGTAGTGTGAAACACATAGTTCAAGAGAATTTACTTAAAGAGTAGTTTTTCTAATAAATAATATGAGATGTGCGGAGGAATAATTGTAATACATAAAGAAAAAAACGTTGTCCACAAACAGAGATGTTGTGATGTTTAGACTTCGAGAAAATTTTCAGCAAGTAGAAAATGTTATGAATTTCAATCTGCAACTATTCCGTAAACGTAATATTTTGGCTTCTCCTAATCCTTTGTGTAGTTTCTAAGCAATACCTGAATCAACTGTTGATATTGCGACCTCTGTAGTTGCCTCTGAATCGCTTCATACCAACCATATAGAAGCTTATTAGAACAATTGTCACAGTTATCATGGCGATCCTTGGTTATTTGAAAACATGCATTGATCCCCTATAATGAGAAATGACATAAAATCAGGTCCATGAAAATAAAAGATGAGATATTAACATATTAGATAGTATAAAGGACATATCACATACCCTGCTCGATCTAGGAGGCTGTAGGAATGACGGAGTAGTGAATTATTCACGGTGATAAGTATTCTTCCACTTCCTGAAAGTGTTATTTAAAAACTTCAAATTAGATGCATATTCCATGGTACTCAAGAACCCGGAAATAATAGGTACCTTTCAAAGGAGCAGTTCAGGCATTCTGGTGGAAATGCATTCCAACCTAATATCGTGTACATCTATTTTGAGGGGGCACCTCAGGCATTCTGGTGGAAAAACATCACATCAGCAAGACACCTTCTATTTCCAAAAGCATAAAGACATGCATTTCAACACCCTTGGAATCACCTAAGTGAATCGCTGGTTACAGCACAACAAACATCAATGAACAGACACTGATTCAATCAATGGTTAATAGTAGAGCAGGTTTTGGAAAAAGTGAATCTAGATATAGCAGACATGGAATAATGGGATGAAGAGGGGTCATGCCAAGCAAGGATATCTTCTTCTATCATGCCCCTGGTCTGATGAAAGGAACGGTGCATGAAAAAGTCTGTCTGTTAATGTTACTTCTATGTCCAGTCAATTAGAAACATTTCTATCAATCAAAACCTGTTATGACACCCTTTCAACAAAACCAATTTCATCCATGCCTTAATGCATAACCAAGGTTGAATATAAAAGAGAAGTTCTTCCTATTACAAAAGGTTCAATACTTTTTATTAACATGATCTTTTCATTTCAATCACATTCAGTTAGCATGTTTTTAGTAAAAAATAAATTATCATATGTTACATTGCTATTAATGATGAATATGAATGAAAGTGTTGCAGTGATTCGAATGTCATACCATGTCGCAGTAGCGAAGAAGTCTTTATTCATGATGATGGTGATGAAAGCAAGTCACTGATTCAAGCTACATAACAGAAATATGTGAAGGAAAAAACTGTAGAAGTCAATTTATTGTAAAATAAATTGATTACTGAAATATATTTGATAGAAATGATCCAATTCTAAAAAAATAGGACTTTGATCAAATGACATTTCAAGAATGGGGGAAAACACACAACAATAATGAATTAACACCTATCAAATCTAAAAAATGATTAAAGAAAAACCTAGATAGTTATGAATTTACAAAGATAAATGATTTCATTAAGATGATTAAAAACAGGAAAATTCGGGCTTACCAAACATGTTTAGCTTGTTCTTTTTATAACAGAACATGTAAAATTAAAAGAATAATAAGAAAAAGAATAAATTAATTAAAATAATAAAAATTTTAGAGACAGTAAGAGTACCTGCAACTGAAATCTGCTTTAACATAAACAGATATACCCACATATATGGATGCGGGAAAATGAAATAGTTAAGATATACCTGCATGATAAGAGTCAGCATCACTGTGAGGGTGGAGGACGACCAAGAGTAAGGTATGAACCTGTTTGAGTCTAGTGTAGACACCTGTGTGGAGTGGTTGGACACGAAGGAACCTGCCTCAGTGGTGTACATTTTTTTCAGCAGCCTGGTGAAGCATGGGTAGGAGCAGATGGAGGAGGTGTCATTGGGGAAATCCAGTCTATTCAGAATTGTATTCCCAAAACTAAGTAAACAACAACACACAAAATAATAAAAATCATTGATTTCACAATATCTCCAACTGATATTACTGAAATACGTTCAATTTGACATTGTGTTGAAACTGAACAATCCCAGTATAATTCTTAGCACATTGAAAGAATCTAGCCTCAAACATCTGTAAAAAATTCAGCTTCCTGCTACCCACTTTTTCAATAGAAACTGGATTTTTAAACATCATTATGACTGAGGTATTGTGATAAAAAATTAAAGAAACTCCTCCTTGAATAAAGCCACGAAATTCATGAACTAAATGCCACAAATTCAGCTTATATGATAAATATTGTTTTAAAGGACTATTTCTCTCCGGTTTATAGTATTTAATCACTTGGCCTTTGAAGAAAAATAAAGGGCTTAGAAAAATTAAAGTGGACGGTACTAAAAGGGTGATAATACTCTTCCAATGTTTTTTAATGACTAAAATTGAACACAGTTTTAACATAAAAAATAACCAAATGCTTTAAGTCATCATGGTCCCTATCATAATTACTATGTAAAACCAAACAGTTTTGGACTTTCTTCTTTATTGTAAAATAAAACACAATTTATTTTGGAGGGAGGAATGAATAATTTAGGTTGAAGTGGAATCATGGCTAGGTGACACATAGGAAGAAGCCACCCTTATTTAGTATATATAAATGATGACAATTATATTTTAAAAAACAATGATCATAAGTGATAAATATGTTAAATATTTCTTTAGGTTTCATAAAAAAATGGATGCTTTCAAACCTCATTAGAAATATAAAGGAATTCTGCACAAATAGAAGTAATACTGAAACAATGCCATTCAATTTAATGGACAACTTATATTCCAGTAGGGTATACTGAAGAAAATCATCTAACTTCAGCAAAACAAAGTAGTAGGAAATGCACCCAGAAAATATCTTACCCATGCTAAAATAGTTCCAGAATCCATCCACATAATTCATGCAGCCCCTCCAAGATACATAGCCTAGAATATTAATCATAAACATGAATGAAATAAGGATAATTGTGCTCTAGAGATGCATATGAAAAACATGTACAACAAAAGGCATTAATAAATAAACATGAAACATTAACAAAATCATTACAGTAGTCAGTTTTTCTAGAGTGGGGACATGGTCACATGCATGACAAGAATGCGGTAGTTTAAAATATACTTCTATCAGTGAAAAGAATAAAAGATTTCTATTTACTAAAATTAAAAATGCAATATAAGAAAAGGAGGAAATGAGAGAAAGGGTTTTGATCAGGGGATTCAACCATTTCATGTTCCGCTCTAAATGCTTTCAAGACATACATAAATTAAAAAAAATAAAAAATAGTTGAATAGAGTAAATTTATACAGAATATGAATAACTTAATTACTCTCTCTACCCATATTTATCAACAGGTTGAACATATGTCATGTTCATCAGAAAAATACAACAAAACACATGTGACAGTCAATCAAAGGTGTAAAAAATATTCCCTGTACTTACAATTGGAGATTCAGAAAGGAGAAAACCTCTTAAGCATTGTTCTAAAATAAAGGAAACATGCCCTAAATAGTCCTATACAATTCTCACTCTCATATCCCGACCTCTTAAATCCTGCACAAGAATTCCAATTATAAAATTATCAACCAAACTAAGCCTTGCGAAGTGTTCTCGATCCAACCTCAAATTAAAAAAGGGAAAATCGTATCACCTAGTTAGTCCAGGTTCCTAGATCATTTTTCTATTCATACCACAATTAGATTTAGAGATATAGTAATGGCTGGTATATATGATTTCTACTATACCTATTTAATAAACACTTTGTATAGTAGTGTGATGTGACTCTAAAAGAAATGGAGGAGTACACCAACCTGATAACATGGAACTCAAGAGTGGGTTGTTCCAGTTAGTCAAGGTTCCTTGATCATAAAACATGACATTAAAGTATCTCTCTCATTCTTCCTGGAAACCAAAATATAAATAATAGGACAAGGATATGGAAAATTAAGAATCACATATCACCATTTGTTATATTCCAACTCAAATGAATAATCAATTGACAGATTTGAAAACAAAGATAAAACCAATGAATTACTTCCGAAAACATAAATAGTGGAAAAAATCATGTAAAAATTTGCATTATATATGGATAAACTTCATCATAAAATGGTGGATGAAATGAGATGAAGTTCATAGTATATTTAAAAATTAATTCAAAAAATCCTCACAACCCTTTCTAAACGAGTTTAAAAAATAAAAAAAATACTTGAAAACATGATCATTCATATCCTTCTAAAAGAAATCATTCAAGGAAATGAAAAAAATAATGAATTCTTGCCAATCAAACCTTTTAGAAGGATTCATCCATACCTTTGACAATACATCGAATCCTTTAGGCACAATATTTACTCATTGTCGATGTCGCACCTCCTTAAAAACATAATAATTGCATGTCACATACCTGAGAAAAACAACTCATACCTGCCAAACATATTCATCTAGTTCAATTTAAGCTCGCATAAAATAAAAAAAGATCAAAGGAAATGAGATTACTTCATTTTGAAGCAGCAAAATGTGACTTTGCTTGCTGAAAAAAAAACATTTGGAATTGAACGTTTCTATATAGGAAAAAATGACCAAAACAACTCATACCTGCCCATCGAATCCAAATTCAAGTGCTGTCAAGTAAAAGTCAAGAATCACATGATTATCGATGTATCATTAACCCCTTGAGTTCTAAAAAATATAAAATTGATGAGTTCTTAACCATGAATCAAATTGAGATGAATAATTAATTGGTAAAAAAACAACATGATCAAAACTCCCTGAGCCATAAATTATATGTGCCTCTTATGTTTATCCTCCTCCGTGCATGTAAATCGAAGACAATCATTCCATAATACCATTCACATTCATGAGGATTTAATTTCTTCACTATGAGAGGATGATAAAAATTGAAGTATAGTTAATAGGATAATTGCATGTGGATATAGAAACTGACATTGTATAAATATAGTGAAGTGTTTTCAGGTATCAACTTTAGGAGAACCAACACAGTCACATGAAAAAACGTGTTCATCGATGCGAATCCATCTCCCAAAATCAATAGAGTCCACACATCAGTTACCACAAAAAGGAAAAAATCCACTATGCATTTACACATAAAACCATGAACTAAGCGAAGAGAGGTTTCTACCAACAAAATTTCTTAAACTAATATTCAGTCTAGAAGATTGAAAGAGCATACATAGGAAGCGGTGATAGTCCCAACAAAATTTCTAGGTAACGATTTCTTTTGAACCAATACCTTCCCAAAAAAATACTTGTTTTTAGATGCGAACCCAACTCCTGAAATCAAAAGAATCCACACAGTAGAAGCCGAACAAAGAAAACATCGATCAAAATGGGGGGAAAATTACTAAAGCAGTTAGAAAAAATATACTGACCTTAGCTTATTTTTTGGACAGAAATTTGGATTAGGAGGATAGGGTTATAGGATAGATTTCAACCAAATCTGAACCATGGGAAGGAAATTAATGAAGTAATTCGTAGTCGAACCACTTCCGAGCTTCAAAGCAGAGCCATAATTCGATTTATGTGGGTTTTTTCTTTAGATGTCTTTGTATGGGTAAGGGTTTTGAACAATGAAAAATGTATGACGCTGAAGGAGGAGTCGAGCTGGGATTCGAAAACCGAAAATGTGAATAATTGACGATGTAGACCAAATCGGAGGTGTTTCACTTAGGAGAGCTTCAAGGAGAAAAAATCGACTGGGAAGTGTAGGAGTAGGCAATGAAAATCGTGAATGGGAGCGGTGCGGGCTGGAGGGGGTAATCGGGAAGGGGGTGGGAGAGAGGAGTCGGGGAGGGGAGCAGGAACCCAAGGGATTTGGGGAGGGTAGCAGGAACCGGAGAGCGGGGAGAGGGGATTTGGGGAGGGGTTTTGTGGAGGGGAGTGCAAGATGGAGGAAATTTTTGAGAGGGGAGGGATAACATGTGATTTTTTAGGGTTTTGAAGGGAGGAATAGAGAAATAAGGGTGATGTGGAAGCATGAGAAGGTGACACATAAGCATGGAGAAGCCGAGTTTAGTATAAATAATAGATAATGGATATCACAAAGATTGATCTTACAAAAAAATTACCTTTTCTAGGACTCCCAAGGTGGAGGCGGAAACCTTTGGAGGTGCGGAGGAGCCAGAGGAGGAGGAGGATCAAAATATGAACCTGTATATTTCAATAAATATGAACTTGCATATTTCAATTTTGAACCTGCATATTCAAATTCTGAAATAAATATGAACCTGTAGATTTCAATTCTTAATACATATAATTTACACAAATAATATTCAAACATTAATATTTATAAACCTAAAATTATTATGAACTTGTATATTTCAATTATGAAATAAATATGAACCTGCATATTACAATTCTGAACCTGTATATTTCAATTTTGAAATACAAATGAACCCGCATATTTCAATTATGAATACATATAAGTTACACAAATAATATTCAAACATTAATATGTATAATCCCAATACATATAAGATAAAAAATAATATTAAAAAATTAATATGAAATAAAAATAACCTTCATGAGGTGGAACACTTCACCCATTTTCATCACATTTCTGTTTAATGAAGCTCTCATAGAAACAGTTGTAATGCTGGTTAATATATATCAAATAAATAGTAAAATAGTAAGTGTATAATAGTAATAAAAATTAGAATATGGGGAAATAATTTTACCAAAAAATGAACATCAATTAAGAACTCTGTATAATGGAGCTCCCACAGAAACCTCCCACAGAAACGGATGTAATTATGGTTACTACAACTCAGAAAGCAAGATAACTCTATCCTCCCTAATAATGTACACACCTACAACTACCAATTGAACATACAACATCATAATAATAGTAGGGGTAAATATTCAGGGCTCTGATCAATGCATGGATTACCTCATCACCTCATCATCCAGGACTCTAATCAGTGCATGATTTATCTCAATCGATGCTCTGATTAATGCAGTTTGATGGAAATCATTAAGTAGTTACATCATTCTCCATCAACTGCATTGATTATTTGAGATCAATAAAACCCAAAATCAATGGTCATATAGCATTATGGATTTTAAATCAAACCTTATAGAGTCAACATTCCATAAAATAGCAGTTAAAACAAAGCTAAACTACGTGAATAAAATTACAAAATGAAAGGCAAAATCTAGGCTGAAAGAAATATACCGAAGGGTGAACTCAAAAGGAAGTCACTTTAAATCACCAACAATGGAATAAGACCTTGTTATGAGAAATTCAAAGAGGAAAGACAAATAGATAGCTATAGGTCTCACCGTAGTAAAAAATAAGGGGTTACCATATGTAGAGGGAACCAAAATCGCAAGACGAAGGTGGATTTTAAGTGCGTCAAGGTTACAACAGTGTAAATAAAAAGTTACATAGATACCGGTGATGAAAATAAAAACCTCAAGATGGAGCCGGAAACCTTTTGAGGTGCAGAGGAGCTGGAGGTGGAGGTGGAGCAGGCCGAATAGACACTGAGGACTGAGCCGAAGCAGGAAGAGGCTGAGACGAAGGCCAAGGTGAATGGGTCACGACAGATGCGTTGGTGTAGCACTATTCATCGTCAAGAGTGCTTCCATATTCACTATTTATGGATGAAGAGTCGGCCGCAACAAACTGGTCATCGTCGGAGGTGAAATCCATGGTTGCTGGTGCCCTGTAATGCGAGATCTCTGATTCCTCTGGGAGGAGCTTGATTCGGGCCAACATGATGCAAAGATTGGTTTTGTCTATTGCAGATTATTGAATAAGTTGGTAGAGGATAGAGGAGTACGTGAGGGAAATGGGAGCGCATATGAAGGAGGCATCGGAGTCGGTGGAGGCGGCAGAGGATAATGGGTTGCGATGGATGCAATGAAACCCTATGATACAGGGAGGAGTCGAGGATGCTTGGGGGAAATGGGAGTGGTGCGGGCTGGAGGGGATAGTCGGGAAGGGGGAAGGAGAGGGGAATCACGGAGGTTAGTATGAACCCTAGTGGATTTGGGGAGGGGAGTGCGAACCATAGAGTAGGGAGAGGGGATTTGGGGAGGGGTTTTGGGGATGGTAGCACGATACAGAGGAAATTCCCGATCTGAGTACGGATAACGAGTGAATTTTTAGGTTTTGGAGGGAGGAAAGAGAAATAAGGGTGACGTGGAAGCATGGGAGGGTGACACCTAAGCACGAGGAAGCCAAGTTTAGTATAGATAATAGATATCTAATGGAACAGTTCTACTATTTTATTTATTTTAGATACAAATAATAATAAACACATTCATATTTTTAGAATAACTAATTATTAATATTGTTTAGTTTTAAAAATTACTACATTATTGCTTTGAATATTAATTATTACTATTTTTATTTTAATTACAAGGAGGATAGATATTTTAAAACTCATGTATATGGCATTAATATTAACATAATAATCAGATATTAATAACTTCTAATTAAATTATAATTTATTTTAAAAAAATGTAGAAGTGGTTATTATTCAAAATGTTATGACTACCATTAATATCATAATTTCTATTAATATCACCGCTGGAGATTGTGTGATATTTAGTGACGCACTTTATCAGTGCTAATAAAGGGATGACTTTATCCAGCATGAAAAAAACACTGATAAATGTTGTTTTTATTATCCCTACAAAAAAACGTTGATAAAGACCCTCACTTTACCAGTGATTTTTTGTAGCGCTGATAAAATTCAACTTTGTCACTATTTTTTTAGCATTGATAAACTATTTATCAATGTTAATAAAATCGTTATCAGGGGGTATATTTCATAAAAAAAATATTATATCATTAAAAATCATATATTAATACATGAATTTATTTATATTTATATAAATATAAAATATTTTATTAAATAAGATTTATATAGGACTAAATATATATTTACACTTAATATATAAGATATTTAGTGAAAATGACTTATATAATAATTATAAAAAATTATATATTATTAAGAATCATATTTATTATAGAAAAATATTTATATTGATATATATAAATATATTCTTCTTAAATATGATTTATATAATACTAAATATGTATTTATAAATCATATTTAATATATAAATATATTTATATTAATATGTCATATATTTAGTGGCAAATGGTGTATAAGCTAATTAACAATTAATATTAATTAAAAATATTGGCTAGTTAATATTAATAAATTTTATGAAACGTTATTAATGGATGTCATAATTATGACAATAATGATGACTCCTCAATTCCAAATTAATTCCCCTCTTAATGGCCAACCTTTCATATTCTCACCGTTGGATCAGATCTCATGTACTCTATAAATATAGTGGTATGTTAATGAAATGATATGGACTTTTGGCTCTACATTGTGTTCTATACTTCTTGTATTTCTTTTGTATTTGTATTTCCATTTGTTATTATCACCGTCATACGCAAATTCGACATTCGTTTTCTCAACGATGCGCTTCGCCTATGATCGATCTTACATTTCTGATTTCGAAATGCTTCACGGTTTCAATCGACGTTCGATCAATTTCACAACACGTTATCAGCATGATCGTCCTCTCCGCATTGCGCATCATGATGACGCTACCTTCATCCCCATCATCGGCATAAGAATTTTTTTGTGGGAAAAAGGTATGTCACATGTTTTTATAAACATTATTCTTTTGACATACTATTTCACATGTGCATCGACTCCACTCATTCGAAGTGCTGCATCAAAAAGGTGAGTCTTATTTTACATGTAAGATATTGTTACATTTATTTTTCCCCTCTTGATAAATCTGAAAATAATATATGATTTTCTTAATCTTTTATTGCGGGAAAAATAATGAGCTCCTGAAGAACTGTAATGACTCACGGTTGACAAATTTCACTTCATTACTTAGACATAATGTGTTTGATTAATAACCGATGTAGTAAATGTCCAGACAAACATCATTTATCAAATGAATAAAAAACTACACCACCAGAAGTGGTTGAATGATGAACATCGCGTACCCGTCGTACGTCGAGCCGTTGAATGATGAACATCACGTACCCGTCGTACGTCGAGTCATTGAATGATGAATATCACGTATCCATCGTACGTTGAGCCATTGAATGATGAACATCACGTACCTGTCGTACGTCGAGTCGTTGAATGATGAACATCACATACCTGTCGTACGTCTGGCCGTTGAATGATGAACATTGTGTACCCATTGTATGTCGATCCGAAGTTTGATGATCATTGTGTACTTGTCGTACGTCGATCCAAAGTTTTCTAATCATTCCATGAACCATGAAATTTCATATCTCTTATTTATTGTTCACCCTGAAGGTGTCATGTTTGATTATACTATACAAAGGTTCATGATGGAGACGATGTTTACTTTAAATATTTGTATATATTTATTTTATTTCTTCTCTTTCTTTTATTTATTATAAAATGTTTTAGAGAAATTAAATATTCTTAATGAACAATAATAAATATATTTTATATATATTTATCTCCCGAATTGGATGAAATTGATGAAATTGCTGAATTGAATATTCTTACAATTGTCGTGAAGTCACTATAAAACTCGAACAAATAATTTTATTTTATTCCCTACAGTGAATGAGAATATTTATTGAAAATGATTTATTTCATTCCCCGAAGTGAATGAAAATATACCTAATTTTATTATAAATCAAGTTCAAGGTGAATATGATGTTTTGCGAATGATCATTATGTTGTATTTGTTTATAACAAATAATAAAAATATAACCACCCGAAGTGGTTTGATGATAGTAAATATTTATAGAGCACAATGAATTTTATTGATATTTATAAAATATTGCATCCCTAAAGGATGATATGAAAATAATGTCCTTTGACATTATATTGAAGAATATCTTCATTTATCATTTATTGTTCCCGCAACAACAATATCAAGGGAAACATTATTATTTATCATATTCTTATGGATTATCAATATCATCTCCTGTAATTAATCTATCCCCTGAAGTGGATGTTATTGTTCGTATAATTCATAAATGAAATGATTGAATTACATAATTTTGATAATCTGATATATATTATGAAAATTATTTTACCACCTGAAGTGGTTAAAGAAATGATTATCATAATCAATAAAATTTATATTTTATATAGGATGATTATTATTGATAAGTAATAAATTATCATTCATGGATCATGAAATCCGATGAATGAATGAATTCCCCGATGTGAATGTAGTATTAATTACTATATCTCATTCCTTGAAGCGAATGAGATTTTTCATGATTTTTTTATGATTTATGATATCATGAATATTTGAGAGTTGATGAGGTTTGATCAAATGATTTATCTTTCATTTGATAAAGTGAATGTTGTTTATGAATTATAATTTTGGATGGTGATAATGTGTGTCATGAATCCAGAAGATTCTTCCACATTGGTTCTCGCTACCACATTCACCAGCTTCAAAAGATGTGGGGGCTCCTATCCTAGGTAGATGTATTGTAAAATAATATTTGGGCCCGAAGTTCCAAAATATTTTGGCTATAAGTTCTAAATTATGAAATAATCTGCTTGGTGATGGGCCTAACCCATTATGATTATATTATGAATTCATAAACCACCATAAGTGGAAATTATAACGACAAATATGAGTTTTCACAATGAAAGATCCTGGAGATCTTATATTATTTTAATTAAATACTTCAAAAGAACTCATATATACGTTAGTATATGCTCATATAAGTACATTTACTGGTAGTGAAAATTAATAAACGACTCCAGAAGAGCGAATATATTCCTACCTGGTAGTACAAATTCTTAATGCTTTGTTATATCTAAAGTATCAATGAGATATATGAATGGTATTCTTGAAAATGAATATCATATGGAGACAAAAGAGGTACCTTGATATGTAACAAGCATTCATAAAAGTGATTATAAAGAATTTGTTATGTACAATCAAATAAATAATGGTAAACCATAAGTTTACTAATCCCAACACTTCAAATATATGACATGATGATTTAGGCTATCTGGGAACAATTATAATGAAAGATATTGATTCAAGTATACACAAGCATTGATTTATTGATAACATAGTAGACATTAATCAGGGGGAGAATGATGAATTTATTTAATGGATGCATGTTTACAAAATTATCAATGAATTTATTATCATTAAGTCATTATGAATTCCCCCTGTATGATAATTTACCATGAGGTACCCATTTTTGAGGTAAATTATTTATATCATTAGAAACTATTATGGAAATAAATTTCCCATATACTTATGAAGAAGTATATATGGGCGCACCCACCTACCATGTGATCCATCTATATGAAAGATGAATCCATTAAATGATCACATGTGTTATTTGCTACTGGTGAGTATACATTGCATGCTATGCATGTTGATTAAATGAAATATCGAGTATCATATATTATATGGTCTTGCAGAACCATTTACATGATTCTCACAACACATACATGAATTTAAGTGTTGGAAATAAATAGTCTGATTATACACACTTGACGTGTGGTTGAACTGATTATATAAAATCATTGTTCATCATGAGTTGAAAGCAATAAATATATTTTCCCTTGAAGAGGAAAATGAATATATCAACAACATTATATCTTTTTAGATATTGTCCTTGAAGTGACACTGATACCGGAAAAATTATGATATCTCAATCAAATGTTGTTGATGATATATTTTCTATGAATTCTTTTAAAACTCATTGATGACAATAGATTTTGACAAATGTCGACATCATAATAATTGGTCAAAATTATTAAAGGAACTTATGAACTGTTCAACATATAAAGTTCTAGACTGATTATCCAAATTATCAAGACTATTGAATATCGATGATCTTATTATAAGAAATATTCTTCCCTATATATTTGGATATTTATATATGAATCCTAGAAGGGTTCAAAATACCCGAAGCATATTAAGTATGAAAGTTTCACCCAATCTAATAAATTATGGGGTGAAATAAATAATATGTATCCATATTAAGTTACAGAAGAATGTAAATTGAATTTATCATCCCATGGTTTGTATGAATCATTGTATTCATCATATTATTAAGGTGATTTGAAAAACATATAAACTCTTGAAGAGTTATAAAATCAATGAATTATTTGATCATGAAATTACATGGAATGTCCTTGTATTTTGAATTAATCATCCTGAAGATGAAATATTAAATTTTGGAATGGTTTTACCCTTAATGAATAATTAAATCTCTTGCTTCCAAGAGTGATAGATTTCATACATAAGGGGTTGATGAAGAACACACTTATCCCAGAAGGATTAAATATAAATGCACATTTTATTTATCCCTAAAGGATATACTTGTACATGTGCATATGTACCTTGCAAATGATAATAAATCATATTATGATGCAAGTTAATGTTTTTCCCCATTCATTGAAATCTAAAGGGTATAAGTTATTATTATTCCAAAATTCAAAATTGAATGTTTTGGTTATGAATTGATCATGGACATTCTATGAGTTAAATGTAGTGATGATCTCTATGGATGGGAGATGTAACTGTTGTACTCTTTTTCCCTTAGTCAAGTTTTTTCCACTGGGTTTTCTTGATAAGGTTTTTAACGAGGAAACACTCTGGGGACTTGATGTCATTGTACTCTTTTTACCTAATCAAGTGTTTTACCCTGAAGGGTTTTTCCTTGATGAGGTTTTTAATGAGGCAATAATACATCATAACAGATATCCAATGGAATGTTATAAATTATTATGGATATCTATAATTAATGCCAATTGTTGGTCTTTCCCACGAGTCATAATTTTCAATGAGACCATTTATTATTACCTATGGTCTTCCTCCCATGTCCCAAAGACATAATTAAATAATAATATAATTGATGTCTCGAAGAAACAATTAAATGATATAATCAGGAGGATTTGGGAACACTACACTCTTTTTCCCTTCATCAGGTTTTTCCCACTGGGTTTTCCTGATAAGGTTTTTTCCTATAGGGTTTTTTTAAGTGAAGATTAAATAAGATTCCATGAAATTATGACATCCAAGGGGAGTGTTATAAAATGTTATTAATAGATGTCATAATTATGAAAATAATGACGACTCCTCAATTCCCAATTAATTCTCCTCTTAATGGCCAACCTTTCATATTCTCACCATTGGATCAGATCTCATGTACTCTATAAATATGGTGATATGTTAATGAAATGATATGGAATTTTGTCTCTATATTGTATTCTATAATTCTTGTATTTATTTTGTATTTGTATTTCCATTTGTTATTATCACCGTCATACGCAAATTCGACATTCACTTTCTCAACGATGCACTTCGCCTACGATCGATCTTACATTTCTGGATTCGAAATGCTTCGCGGTTTCAATCGGCGTTCGATCAATTTCACAACAATAAACATTTAATAACATTTTTTTTATCAACGTTATTTGTTTTTTCAATTTGACATATATATCAAATAATAAATATTTAATTATTAATTAAAAAATTGACTAAATATATTACACTTAATATGCCATACAATAATTTCACACGCACATATACAAAATTAATTAAATTTTGACAAACATACGCAAATAATTAATTGTTAATATTATTGCTTTAGATTTTTATGAATTAATATTTAATATCTAATATATTATGTTTTTAATTATTAATTTTTTTTATTTAACATGTACTATTTATTACTTATATATATATATATATTATTTATTCATTTTCATTATTATTTATTTCATTAATATTTTTTTGTAATTTATTCATTTTTTGTTTAATATTTTTGTAATTTTATTCATTATTATTATTTATTTATTTTTATTGATTGAAATTTAATGTTTTCAATACAATTTTAATTTACATAATTAATATATGTATTCATTTTCATTTTAACATATATTCTTTTTTAATTTTTTAAAATTTATATAATTAATATCCCTTATTCATTTTTTTAACATTTTTTCAATATATTCAACTTTTAATTAAATTTCACTCATTTTCAACATTCTCTCATTTAATATTATTTATTCATTAATAATGCTAAGTGTTTTTTTCCTTTTTTACAATCTATTCATTTTTAATATTTATTCGTTTAATATTTTTATAATTTATTTATTTTTAATGCTTTATAAACGTTATTATTTATTAACATATCTAATATTTTCAATATAGAAATATATTCATATTGATATATATATATACACGCATATCAACACACACACACACACATCAATATATATAATATTTTCTTAAATATGATTTATACAATACAAAATATGTTTTTACATTTAATAAGTCAGATATTTAGTGAAAATGATTTATAATTAAAAATTAATATTAATTAAAAACATCGAATAATTAGTATTTGGTAATATACGTTTAATAAAATGTTATTTTTTGTTCAATTTAACATATATCAAACATGTGTTACATTAGTTTCACACATATATATGCAATTAATGCAATTTTATATAGAAACACATACACATGATATTTCTGTAATTTATTCAATTTTTAATGTTCATTTTAGAATTTTATTTATTAAAATAACATATTTAATATATATTACATTTTCAATTGGTAAATTTTATTCATTTTTTACATTTTTATTCAATATACACTATTTATTACTTTTTAATATTTTTGAAATTTATTAGTTTTTTATATTTATTTGTACATATTTATTCATCAAGATTTAATGTTTTTAATATGGTTGTAGTGTACATATATAATTTGTATTCATATTTATTTTAATATATATTCATTTTTTATTTTTTTAACAATTTATATAACAAGCACCTCCACCCGTGAAATTGCACGGGACAAGATAACCAGAAAATCAATAAAAACTTAGATTCAACTAATAAAACCAATAGAGAGATGAAATATAAGAAGATAAAGGGATAAAAAAGTAAAAAATAGTTGATACATAAAATAAAATAGAATCAGAATCATTGATCCATTACATTTCAAGAAAACATTTGAACATATCAAATGAGAGTAGTTTAGCCTATTCAATTTTTCTTTTGAACCGATTTTTAAGATCCTTTGTAGTTAAACCATCTTTTGTGAAATCAGTGTTGACTTCATCTACTACATCAAATTTTTCTTGATCGAAATCATGTTCTAAACGTCTCTACAAATAATATGTTAAGTAACATGTCAACAAAAATGAGATAAAGATGAGAAAGTTAACCAATGTGACCTAAATAAAGTCTTCAACATTATGTAGATGTACACTGTCGATGGAGGGGTATACACACTTAGTCAATATACACTCATATTGTAATTGCAAAGCAACATACAACATATGTGTACTATTATAAAAAATCCATCAAAGTGTCATCTCGGTGTTTTTGGGTGTGATTGTGTTTGTTGACAAATTTAGATGACCGCGAATCAGTATGGTTGGTGTTTCCGAAGCATATGTTTTGTTGAAATAGAGGGTGCCCTAGACCCAACTATTTAGTGCTTTTGATTACCATATCGTGTATACAGTTATCTATACATGATGTCATATTACCATTATAGTATAGACTTTTCTACGTCTACTATTGAAATGGTAATGTTCAAAGATTAATTGTCGTATCAAAATGTTATAGCAGTTCCTAAGCTATAATAAGAACCTCTAGATACTATGACATTAATCTTAAATATATGTTCTATGGTCTAGATACATCTTACTGATTGGACACAGTAGATGTTTGACCATCAGGTACTGGGGGCTCATAAGCATTGAGACTTATTCTCATGAAGTTCGCACTTGGTGATCTATAGTTGTGAGATCATGAGGACCGACCCTCCAATAGGAACATCACATGTTTCGGGTGTCATTGGATGTTCCTATCTATAACCATGTGTAATGGTATCCTGACTTGAGATCATTACCAATGTATGTCATTTGATTGCGTACTTTGATGCAAGATGAAAACCATGACAATGAAGTTGTGGAGAGGTAGTTTGTTTTCGGTGCGTTATTAGTGGCATGACATTGGTTGAATGGTCAAGAAAGGATTTTTCGCTTCCAGATTATGGAAGTAATATATCTCAGGCCATGTTGATATGGATGAAAATACCTTTATAAGACCATAGCCATGACAATTAAGGGTAAATCCATCCAGTTACATCAAAAAACAATAAATCAAGAAAAGGGCGATGACACGAGAGTGTGTCCTGCTTTATGAGAGATTACTAACAAAGAGACTATATTACACAGTGCGTGTTCGTAGGTTGGTTGTCGCTGCTGTGACAATCCTTATCTCTCTAGGGGCCATGATGGGTTGCTAGATCCCGATCATGGTTTGTGAATAATATTCACTGCTGTCGAGATAAAATCCTAGAGGGTCACACACAATAGCGTATTCAAGAATCTACCCTATTCAGTTGAATATGAATTTTTGGACATGGTGGCCCCCACCACAGGGGTCTGAGATTTGTCCAAGGTTAAAAGACCACCAATGCAATAAATAAATTCATATTATTCAAGTTTATAATAATGAGTATTGAATCTATTTATTAAATGTATTTAATACTTTTAGTAAATACATGAAAAAAATATTAATTGACAAATATTAAATATATTAAAGGTTAAATTAATATTTATGGGAATGAAGAGTCGAGTTAATGACTCAATTATTATCATGTAATATATTTTAATATATTATAAGTAAATGATAATAATATTTATGAATCAGTTTAGTAGTCATAAAATGCCGTTGATAGTGCGTTAAGTATTCGGGGCTAGAGAGGCGATACTGGGTATTTTAATTAACCACTATAAATATAAGAGGATAAGAGATCTCCAATGACTATTCATGACACTTATCTATCCTCTCCTCTATCCCATGATCTAGAGAGAGATGCTCTGGATCCAAGGAGCTCAGATCGAGTTATCTCTATCAGGCGTCACTAGTAAAGCGATGTAGTGATCATTGGAGCGTTGAAGGCGTCGTCACAATTCCGCACTAGCACCCGAATTACGATGAACGAGGATCCCGCGGATTCCTTGAAGTTCATGTAGATGATCTAGAGTAATTCAAATTCAGATTCTTCGAGCAACAATCGCCAACGACGAGCAGACATCATGCACAACTTTGGATTTAAACTAGGTATTTTTACGGTTTATTTTGTGCTTAAAATCCTTCATGCAGGATCCTCGGCTTTGACCGGGCTGCCCTACATTGACGTCGACAAGTTTACGTTGATCGTCGGTGGAATTTTTTTAAAAACCCACATGTTTGGGGCTTCCGTTGCATGCTCGGTTCCAACAAGTTCTATCAAAGGGAGAACGTGTCAATTTTAAGCCAAGAAAAATTAAATTTTCATTAAGTTATAAAGAGGGCATTGATATGGTCCCAACGCCGCAAACCGTGTTTTAATCCGATACCGGATGACTATTCTGCGGTCATCCGAAGTTTTAATTTTGGATTAAAACCAGTAGTTTAATGAGGTTCTAAATTGATGTACAGGTTTTCTCTTAATCCATTTACACCAAAATAGTATTTTCTGGTGAGGATTATTAATTATTATTGTTATAATAATTTTATTATAATATTAATAGTTTAATTATAATAATAATTTTATTATTATAATATAATATTATAATAATATTTTATTATTATATGGTTTAATATTTTCTAGTCTAAATATAAAATTTAGAAAATTTTATTTAATTAAATTAATTAATTAATTTAATTTTTAGTTTTTAAAATTAAATTAATTAATCGGGACCAAACGACGTTAAATTGAATTAAAAACAAGAGTGAAGTTTTAATTCAATTAAATGCCCTCAAGTTTGTTTTTAATGCAAGTTTAATTTTATTCTACATTTAGTTTATAAATGTGAGATTAATGCATATGTTGATCATGAGCTGGTGACTGACCAATGTATGTTTGGTGCATTTATTTAATTAATTTATTTAATTATTGCATGGTATTTTAATAATTAGTTTAATTAAATAAAAGACGATCTGCGTGTCGTCTCAAGTGTCATTATATGTATAAGGGCCTTCGCACCCATTCTCAGAGTTGTACATTTTACTTTTGAGACCCCCTCGCCTGCGTGCGAGTAATGTTGTATAATGACGAGACGAAAAATGACGCACTTCGCACCAAGTGATGAAGACACTCCAAACAGGAGTTGGATACCTTGGATAAGTAGACGTTGTTATTCAAGTTGCAAGCCACATGACTAAAGGAACTTACCCCTAGGGTTTCGGTTGGTCCGTTATTCACTCAACAGATCAACCAATAATATCGGCTCATGATGAGGTTTTTCATTTTATTTATGTATGGTTTATTATTTTGTGAATGTGTAGTTAGAATGCGATCAAAAAGAATAATAATAAACAAGCATACAAGATAAAATGAAAATGCGACGTGATATATTTTTCTATTTCATGCATGGTCATATGTGAGTGCAATCACATAGTACACGCTTATAAAATAGAAAATGATTTCTTTCATCACATTAAAAATAATAAAAGACTCAATAATATATTATGTCTAAACAACCTTCCGTCATTTAAATTTGGGCAAAACTGGCTATTTGAGGTGTCGGGCATGCCATAGCTGAGGGTTCCTCTTACTACTGGGGAGTCCTTATAAGAGTGATGCGTCCACTTAACTAAAATTACAGCAAAGAAATAGTCATAGCTAGCTTGTTGTAATTTTAGAGGCAAGCATTGAGTTAATCAAGTTCTGATTTTAAGAAGCCAAGAATTCACTCAATAGATCAAGGAGCCGCAAGTTTAAGCGGTCGGTCAGCTAAAAGCCCACTTAGAACCCTCCAAGTAGTGGTGTATCCATAGCTTGTAGACTATGAGGGGTGGTTATGGGATCATTTCCACTAGAATACTCTAATGACGGAGTATTCCGATTCTAGAACAGAGGGTTCCTAGAATCCGATAAAATAGTGGGAGACATTAAATGATTTAAGTAATTAATAAAAAATTTCTAAACCAGTAATCCAAATAAAAGGCACTAATCTGCTAAAATTCATTTTAGTCAATGATCAAAATGCACAAGTAGTTGGCATAGGAACTATTTCCACAAGCGCATGTCGAACAAAGTATGTTCTAGAGACACACACTACATTGGAAGGATAAAACCATGGTGATAGTTTTTATATTCACCACGGTCGGTGATCTATTATTCAATATGAATAATATTTCCTAAAAGTAAGAAGTATATGGAAATTAGCTAAAATTTATAAGACCAACTAAAATTCAATTGATGGATTCCATGTATTAAAGTGAAAATGGGATTATTATTTTGAATACTACGGTGGGTATTCAACTGATTTGATACAAGGGTGGTACAAGCGCAGTACTAATAAGGATCAATTGGTTTCACCAAGTCGTTATGCCTAAATCTGTTAGAATTTTACTTATCATAGCTAATATATATGATCAAGTTATTTAGCATTAGATGTCAGGACCACCAATCATGGATGGTGTCTATACGACGCAACCAGAAAGGGATGGTCACGTCACAGAATGCTAATAAAGGTTGCAAGTTGCTGAAATCTGGTTTAGGATTAAAGTAATAAACATGATCATAGAATGTACATTTGCAACAAATGATTTCCATGTGTCTACCAGAGGTTAGTGGGAGTGACAAGTTTTTCCAAGTGAAGTATGTTCGGAAACATATAGAAAATAGACATTGGTCTTACTGTAAGTTAAGACCAAGATGAAATTTATTCTCCAGTGATTGACTTAAGGTAGCGACCTTAGTTCTAGGGAACATGATCTACTATGGTAGATCTATAGGTTGCTTGGTCCTAGTCAATCGTACATATAGTGACATTGTATTGAACAATTCAAGTTGGAACAATTCAAGAGATGAATTGTTGCCTATGTCACATGGCATAATCTCTTCAGGTTGACATGTATGGGACATGCGAAGAGATAAACGTGATGAGTTAGATCCATACGTCGAAGCGATGGATCAATCACATATGCCATGATATGTACAAATACTGATATTTCCAAGGTATATTTTAGAGTAGTCAAATATCAGTTATATCCATGAGCACTACAAGGGATGCAATTAGAACTATCTAATTGTACTTCGGAAAGTAAAAAAGATATGTACCTGGTAAATGGAGAATAAGAGTACTAGTTTTCAGGAGACATAAACTAGTCTTCCAAAGATCATTATGATCTGGTATTGCAGTTAGGCTAAAGACGATGAGCAAGTCAAGATCATATAAGCCAGTGGTAGCCATACCTACAAGGAACGAGTACGTTGCAGCTTCTAAGGCAACTAAGAAGCAGTTAAATGCAACAATTTGTTCTAGTTCTTGGAATCTCACCCAGAAAGAAAAGTATTATCATAATGTAAATTATGATATTCTTACTAGCCAAGATGTCAAGTTATGATAGTGGAGAAGTGAGATATACTCAGGATACCATCTCTTGAGTAGTTTTACTCAAGGAGATGAGGTCGCTATAGCATAATAGCCATGCGGCAGAACCGTGGAGGACCCAGTATCTAAAGCCGTTACTCAGCAGAAACATGATGTTCATCATGTGAGTGGCTAACAAGTTTGGTTAGCAAGTTGTCTCTAGTGCAAGTGGGAGTGTTGAAATAGTGGGTGCCCTAGACCCAACTATTCAGTCCTTTTGATTACCATATCGTGTATACAGTTAGCTATACATGATGCCATCTTACCATTATAGTATATACTTTTCTGCATCCACTATTGAAATGGTAATGTCCAAAGATTAATTGTCATATCGAAAGGTTATAACAGTTCTCAGGCTATAATGAGAACCTATAGATACTATGACATTAATCATAAATATATGTTCTATGGTTGAGATACATATTACTAGTTGGACATAGTATATGTTTGACCATCAAGTTCTGGGGGCTCATAAGCATTGAGACTTCTTCTCACAAAGTTCGCACTTGGTGATCTCTAGTTATGAGATCATGAGGACTGACCCGCCAATAGGAACGCCACTTGTTTCGGGTGTCATTGGATGTTCCTATCTACGATCATGTGTAATGGTCTCCTGACTTGAGATTATTACCAATGTATGTCATTTGATTACGTACTTTGATGTAAGACGAAAACCATGGAAATGAAGTCGTGGTGAGGTAGTTTGTGTTGGGTGCATCATTAGTGGCATGGCATTGGTTGAATGGTCAAGAAAGAATTTGTTGCTTCAGGGTTATGGAATTAATATATCTCAGACCATGTTGATATGAATGGAAGTACCTTTATAAGACCATGTCCATGGCATTCAAGGGTAAATCCATCCAGTTACATCAACAAACAATAAAGTACGAAAAGGGCGATGACATGAGAGTGAGTCCTGCTTTACGAGATATTACTGATAAAGAGACTATATTACACAGTGCATGTTCATAGGTTGGTTGTCGCTGCTGTGACAATATTTATCTCTTTAGGGGCCATGATGGGTTGCTAGATCCCACTTTTGGTCTGTGAATACTATTCACTGCTATCTAGATAAGGGCATAGAGGGTCACACATAATAGCATATTCAAGAATCTACCCTATTCAGTTGAATAGGAATTTTTGGACATTGTGGGCCCCACCACAGGGGTCCGGGATTTTTCCAAGGTTAAAATATCACCAATGCAATAAATAAATTCATATTATTCGAGTTTATAATAATGAGTATTGAATTTATTTATTAAATGTATTTACGAGTTTTAGTAAATACATGAAAAAATATTAATTGATGAATATTAAATATATTCAAGGTTCAATTAATATTTATGGGAATGAAGAGTTGAGTTAATGACTCAATTATTATCATGTAATATATTTTAATATATTAAAAGTAAATGATAATAATATTTATGACTCAGTTTAGTAATCATAAAATGTCATTGATAGTGCGTTAAGTATTCACGGCCGACGAGGCGATACTAGGTATTTTAATTAACCACTATAAATATAAGAGGAGAGGATATATCCAATGAATATTCATGGAATTTCTATCTCCTCTCCTCTCTCCCATGATCTAGAGTGAGATGCTCTGGATCTAAGGATCTCATATCGAGTTCTCTCTATCAGGCGTTGCTAGCGAAGCGATGCGGTGATCGTTGGAGCGTCGAAGGCGTTATCACAATTCCACGCTAGCACCCGGATTATGAAGAACGGTGCTCCTGCATATTCCTTGAAGTACATGTGGACAATCTAGAGGAATTAGGTTTCATATTATTTGAGCAATGATCGCCAACAATGAGTAGACATTGTGCGTGGCTTCAGATTTAAACCAGGTATTTTTACGGTTTATTTTGTACTTAAAATACTTCACGCGGGATCCTCAGCTTTGACAGGGCTTCCCTACACTAACATTGACAATTTTATGCCGATCTTTGGTGGATTTTTTTTTAAAACCCACCTGTTTGGGGCTTCTGCTACACGCTCGGTTCCAACATGTTTAAGGTGGCGCAGTTTCCCAGTGTTTTCCAAAATTTTGAACCTCAAAATTAGAAGTTTGTTTTATGAAAAAGAAAATTTTCCCACAAAAGAGTTCGTGAATCGTAGTTCGCGGATCAAGAAGCACAGTTCGCAAAACTCAAAGGAGGTACGTGGAAATCGACAAAGGAATTATTTCTACATAGTAGCGCTATATGGACCACATACCGCACTATGCGAACCAAAAAGGGTGTTTGTGGGGAGGTTGATGTTTTGTGGATGAAGGTGGTAATTTGGGGAACCACAAGATCAGTTCACAGAAGGTGTATTATTTGCGGTTTAGAGGTGGTGATTTAGGCTTCCGTAAAGGGGTTTTTCATTTATGGAATACATCGGCCACCGTAAAGGATAATGGAGTTATGCGGACCACATAACATAGTACGCAATGAAGGTTGTACCACATCGAAGTTTTGGGTAATTTAGATTAGCGAGTTTTGCGGATCTATTTTTCTATATAAAGACCCCTAATCAGATCATTAATGAGAGTGAAAATTCAAAAGGAATATTATCGTTACGGGAAGAATTCAGCAAAGTCTGAAGTGGTTCGTGGGAAAACAATTTTGCGAAGAATAAGAGGTTTTTGAGGGAGAATTCTGTGAAAGGAGAAGAGTTCCGCAAAGAAATTTTGCGGAAGGGGTTTTGTAGGTCTTAGTAGCCAGTAAAGGAAAAGGGACCATGAAGAAGGGGTGTTCCGCATGGCATCGGTTTTCTGTAGAAGAAGTGGAGATGATACATGGAAGAAGTGGAGGTAGTCCATGAAAGAAGTGGTGGTCCACAGAGCAATCACCCCACACAGTGCAACACTAGTGGAGATACCACCTATGCCAACGTATATATCCCAATAGTTTGAAAAAACCATTGGGAAAAGTAACCTATACCAACGGTTAATGGAAACCATTGGCATAAGTCAATGTAAGGTTGATTTTCCCAACGGTTTGAGAAAACCATTGGGATAAGCAAAGAATTCCCAACGGTTTTATACAACCATTGGGAAAGGAAGAATCTGGCACAGGTATCCCAACAGTTTGTGGAAACTGTTGGGATATACTCTCTATCCCAATGGTTATTAAAAACCGTTGGGATAGAAAATCCCCAAAACCAGTTGATCCCCCTTCCTCCATCTAAAACCGATATAGAACTGATATTTGCCTGAGGGTTTTCCTGAGATCTCTCCCTCCTGTAAATCCTACTTCTCGAGGCCACTTACTCCAGAACCGATTTATCCATACTGCCAACCCTACTTTCCAAGTGTACTTCCTCGAGAACCCAACTCTAACATTTTTCCATAAACAAGATTTCTCCAGGCTGAGAACCCTACTTCCTAACTGGCGATATATCTTTGATTCAAGTAATTTTTGTTCTTCCACTTCAAATTGGTACGTCGTAACTGAGTTATGTATTCTAAATCCATTTATTTTAGCTTTTTTCATTCGATTTCACTGGAATATTCCTTGTTTTACCTATATTATGACCCCCTTATGAACACAATCCATATATCATTTTAGGTTTTGGTTTTTTTTTGTGATTTATCTTTATAGAATAATTTTGATTGATATTGAAGATGTTAATATGATCATGAGTTATTTTATCCTTGATTTATTTAAAATTTAAGTTTTATTGACATGATTTCATTGGTTAGACATAAATATAAATATATAATTTTTTACCCTAAGAGGAATGATAAGATACTCATGCATTATGAATCTACCCTTAAATGTTGTCTTTGAAATATCACACTCTAACTTTAAGATGATGGTACCCTCACTATAAGTCATTCATAGAGAACCACTATGGAAAGGTTAATACTACATTACATGTAATGTACTGCTAAGTGATACTGCAAGTTATGTTATAATGTCAACATAAATCATAAGTATTTTGGGATTTTTAAAAGATGGTATTTATGGAGATTTTTAAGAACTATTAAAATCCAATTAATTTAGAGTAATTATCATAAACATTTTAGTGAAGTTTCTAAATGGTTATTTGAAGATGTTTTTAAATATCATATATATTTATATTATTTTGACCATGATTATTTCCAATTTAATTTCAAGTGAAATTCATCAACATTTGTACAGTTTTCATGGGGTGATTTGTGGATCTCTTTGACCCAACTGTAATAGTAAGAATTATTCTTTTATTATATATAGACGAAGTAATCTTGTGATATAATTGAAAAATACTTTATGTTAATACTTTTTTCTTTAAATATTAGATTATAGTGAAGAATATTTTCATAACTACTACTTCTTGAAGAATCATTTTTAAAGAAGATTCATTTACTATTATTTTTAGAGACAACTATGTGCTAAATATGATCTCTATTTTTATATCTCATATATTTCTAGTATAAGTTTCAGATACTTATAATTAGATTTAGATTAAAGTGCCAACTAGTTGTACTTATTTGTGAGGTCCCCAATAAAAGGATTTTAAGTCCCAACAAAAGCCTTGTTCTAATTATTTACTGCTTCACTCAGTTGTGTGATCCCTAGTTTAGAGCCCATGTTGGTTGGTACCACTAAGAGGGGGGTTAATGAGTGGTACCCTTTTTATGATTTATTTTTAATTCAGATTATTATATTGGTTAATTTCATGATCCTTTTAATAATGAATCAATTCATCCTCACCTCATATGAAACACAAATAGAGAAATCCCAATGTACAAGGTTTTAAAAGGTTCAGACTCAAATGTCTACTCCTTTCCATGATTGGTTAGTCATCCCAATTGCAGATTCTCCACTATAAACCCAAGTGGTTACACTAAGGACCTCTCAATCCTATAAGAATAGATACCCACTATGCTCCTACTCTAGAGTCCCACCAATGAATGCATCTTCCCACTAACCAATAAAAATGTACGATTAAAATAAAAGAATATCTCCCTAATCTATACGTTTCTTCTATGCCACTTGATATAGATATCTCTTCATGAACACACACTAGTGGAAAGAGGCTCTATACCAACAGTTTTATGATGTGATGATTTGATATTGTAATTTGTGGTTTTGACACTTAGACCATATAGGAAAGAAGATTATGTGCATTCATTATATGTTTCATGTACGATTCACATGACATTTATATTCTTATGCATGAATGAATTTTCTAATGACATAGGGTTTATTTGTATAAAGTGTCCATAATGAGTTTTATATGGGTTTCCTATATAACTTGTTAGTGGAATTATACCCACCCAAACCACAATGTTTTTTGAGGAAAGAACATGTGGATCTTATTTTGATATGTTCTATAATGATGTAAATAAATTTCATTGGTGCAATGGATGTATTTTAACACTTGGGGGTTCATTTAATAATTTTACGGATTTTTAATTGTTTAAAGTATTAAAAGTAATCATAAAAAGATGGTTCATGATGGGAATGATTCACCTTGATTATTTTGATACCCTTGTGATGGTAAAAGTGAAGAAATGTAGAATTATTTCTATCCTTTTAATTTAAATTACTTGAATTAATTTAGGAATCATGATTATATAAAGAGGGAATGATTTATTAGATACCTAGACCTATTGGTTTTGGGTGTGGTTTTTGATTAAACAGTTGATTATGATCTGATATGGTTGGATCTAGGAAGGATATATCATATATATGTTCTTTATTGTTTTTTAGTAATGCCTGATTGATCAGTGACCATTTATTAATCCATGGCATGAGTGTGATTCCTTAGTATTGTTGGGAAGGAAGCACCAAGGGTGTTTTTTTCTAGATAAACTTGACATGGATGAGAATCGTGGTCACTTTTTAGTTGAATGAGCCTAGGTTTTATGGCATGTGACTCATTGGAGAATGAGCCTAGTGGTGTGATCGGGTGATATGGGACTGTACACTCCTTGGGTTTGTAACACCTTGAGTTTTAATGAATTATTATTATTTTTGAATAAATTCAAATTCATTGGTGGCTTGCATTGCATGATACAGTAAAATATTTTCAATATGATTAATGAATATCTTACCATTTAATACTTTCAAAAAATATTATCAATATGATTAATTAATTATGATTGTTCCTAAGTGGATAATTTTTTAGTATTTGAGTATAAATTCGATAAAGCCTAAAATGAAATGGGTGTATGGAACATATGAGTGTACTATGTTACTTACTTCTCCAGATAACACTTTGTTTTCTGAGATTTATTACCACACCTAATAGAAAGATTCATTGGATCATTAAATATTATATGTGTTACATATTTAAAGATTATTTATTATACAAAGTTGATTTAATATTGAGTTGCATAAAAAACACAATACACTTCACCCTCTATGTTTCATTTTACATTTGAGTTATGCCTGTGTTTAATGTATATTTACTTATCAATTATCTTATTCTTTAAAATGGTTTACTCTGATACTCATTGTTCCTTATTTTTACATTTTTTTCACATGAATAACTACAATAGAGGCTGGTTGTATCATGGACTCCCTAGTGTGTAGTTATTGCATGTAAAACCTGATCCATGTTATGGTTCATTTTATTTATTTAAAAAAAATGCACTTAGTAGTGGGTTACTATCATGTGGAGAGGACTATGTTATATATTGCAACTAAACCTCCTTCTTTTTTAATTCCACTATGTATCATTTTGTTTTCTCTTACACAGTCTAAAATCGATGTTGATACAATACTATAATTTCCAATTCTATGTTTCAACATGTATCTACATATTGTGTTGGTTATGGTTTTATATAAAGTGAAAAATTCTCATTTACTTAAAAATATTTTCGATTGAACTTCAATCTTATTGAATTTCTTTCTAGAAATGACTGATTATAATTTTTTACAGAATGGATAGAATTTGGATGTATGAAAGTGATCAGATCTCAAGAAATTTTCAAAACAATTTGGAGAGATTTTTAGATTTCACATTTGAAAATGCTTCAAATAGTGGTCACATACACTGCCCATGTTATAATCGTGTTGGAATACCTTGGTTAAGCCATGAAGAAGTTAGCTACCATATAACTAAGTATGGTTTTCAAACAAACTATTATGTGTGGTATCAAAATGGGGAGAAAATAGAATCTCAGAATGATGATGATCCAAATGAGAGGGTTGGATTGAAGAATTTTACGTATGACTAATTTCTATTTATTCATCATCATAAGAAGGAAAGGATTTCGACCCAAGAAGACTTCGATACAGGAACACATGATGCGTCCAATGAAAATGATGATGTTGACATAGTGAAAAAATTGAATGATGCTGTGACGACTCCAATATATCGACAATGTGGTAAAATGAAAAATCTAGAATTTTTAATTCGACTGTTTCATGGGAAAACCATGTATGAGATTTATAATACTACCATCGATTACATTCTTACCTTATTGAAGGAATTACTTCCAAATGATGAATATATTCCCTCAAACCACCATTTGGCATGGAAATTAGTTGAAGAACTTGGATTTTCAAAAAAAATCATGCTTGCCTGAAAGATTGCAACTTATTCTGGGAGGAAACCACTAAAAGAAATGATTGTATCAAATGTAGAACATCCTGATGGAAACCAAAAGCTGATGGAACACCATCCCATGTGCCACATAAAGTAATGTGGAACTTTCCATTTATCCCCAGACTCTAGGATATTTTCATATCTAATGAAATATCAATAAAAATGTGATGGTATGATACCAAGAGAAAGAAGAATAATGAAGAGTTGGTTCACCCTATAGATGGATTTTCAAGGTATAGATTTGATTCTCAATATATTAATTTTGCAGCTAACATGCGTAATTTGAGGTTGGGTATTTTATGTGACGGTTTTAATCCATTTGGGCAGATGCTTACTTTGCACGACACATGGCCAGTTTTTATACACATTTATAACCTTCTCCCATGTTTGTGTATGAAAAAACCTTTCAATTTCATGATTATACTTATATCTGGACCTTCTGATCCTAGAAATGATATATACATATACATGAAACCTTTAATAAAAGAGTTGAAACTTCTTTGGGATTTGGGTGTGCACACATACAATGCATGTTCTAAAGACATATTTTAGATGTGTGTTGTACTTATGTGAACGATCAATGATTTTCCTGCTTATACAATGATGTATTGATGGATCAAAAAGGGAAAACTATCATGTCCTATTTGTATAAATAATACTAGATCCATAAGACTTAAATATCGCCATAGTTTTAGTTTTATGGGACATCAAAAATTCTTTCCAATGAACCATCCATATAGAAACAATCATCGAATATTTGACAATACCAAAGAGACCGACAATCCACCTCATCTTATGTTTGTAACTAACGTGCTTAATGAATTTAAAGATTTCAATTTTTCATTTGGGAAGGGTCAAATGAAATCTAGAAAGAGAAAGAATCTTTCCAATGATACTTGTTACAATTGGAAGAAGAGGAATATATTATTTGAGTTTCTGTATTGGTCAACCAATTTGTTAGGTCATTGGATGTAATACACATTGAAAAGAATATTTGTGAAATGTTTCTTTTGATTCTTCTAATTTTCAAGGGAATGAAAAAAAATATGATTTACGATCTTAGCATAACTTGGTGGATTGGGGCATTAGACTATAATTGTATCCTGTGTGTGTCAATGAAAATAAATGGGAAGTTCCATGTGATTATTATGTGATGACACTTGTAGAAAAAAATCCATTTCTGGAAGTACTAGAAACTATTAAAGTTTCTAATGGATATTCAAGAAATATATCAAAATGGGTCAACAGAAGAGAGTTGAAGCTGAAATATTTGAAGACTCATGATTATCACGTCCTTCTACATGAGTTGATTACAATAACAATCTCTCATATTTTGTCTAATAATGTAAGGGTATCAGTTATTCAGTTGTTCCATTTGTTTAGAGATATTTGTGATAAGAAGTTGTCCAAGTTGTTCTTGAAAAAAATGTTGGAAGAGACACAATTAATTTTGTGTGAGTTAGAGAAAATATTTCCTCCATCATTTTTCACATGTATGTTGCATCTAGATATCCATATTCCAACCGAAATACTTCTCGGAGGACCTGTTTCTTTCCGTTGGATGTATCCAAATGAAAGAAATATGTACACATCAAAATCTAATTTCCAGAACAAGAATCATCCCAAAAGTTCTATCATGAATGATTACTTAGCTCAAGAATGTATGGATTTCTGCTCAATCTATTTGTATGATCTTACTACGATAATGAACAGACTAATGAGAAATTAAGAAGAACAGTATGAGCAAATTGAACCCAATTTTCCATCACTTCCTCAAAAAGGAGGAATTCCCAGATCATATACATAAACGACATTAAGACTTGAAGATCAGTAGATGTCACATCGCACAATGTTGTTCAACTGTGATTTGTTCAATGACTACATAAAGTAAGTAAATTGAACATGTATATCTTATCTCCTCTCTTGTAATTTTACATATATGTTAAACTATTTCTATTTTTATCTATAGGGAACATAAATAAATGATAAATAGAAAGAATCATTATTTATCTTTAAGAAGATACTCTGCATAGAAAAGATTTTTCTACTTGGTTGAAATTGAATGTAGAAATATTGTTGTAATAAATAAATAAAATAAATATTTAATTAAATTTAATATTTGTTTATATTTCAGGTATCGAGTTTTCCTGCAGACTCTGTTTCTGAGGAAATAAGAGCTTTGACTTTTGGTCATAATACTGTGGTTCGTGAATGTAAATCAATTGTGATCAATGAGTACATATTTATTATCACTAAATGAGAAAAGAACATGAGAACACAACATGATGGTGTTATACTAACTTACACAATAGAATGTTGTGCCAGTGCATTGGATATTATACCTCGTTTTGAAAATGTAGCTTATTATAGAGTCGTTGTGAAAATAATAATATTGGATTATTACTCTCATGGTCGAGTCATAGTGATGAAATGACAGTGGTTTGATTTGATGATGAGGCATGACACCTTTATTGATGATTGTGGATTTTGAGTTATTTACATGACTCACACTCTTAATATAGATGAACCATATGTATTGGCATCAATGAAAAAACAAGTTTTTTATGTCAAATATCATCTTCGACCTAAATTTGGTGTCATTATTGAAGTAAATCAAAGACATGTTTTTGATGATGGTGATGATGGAATTGATACCATCCCTACATCCATTGGAACCAATCCATTTATTACTTATAAGGACTTTAATATCTCAATTGTCAGATTTGATTGTAAACTTGAAGTTGTTGTGCGAAAAATATAGAATCATCCATCCATGTTCTAATTTTTTTTGGTTTATCTTATCTTGGGTTATTAGGGTTGGTACTATTGAAATTGATTTAATATTGATTACACTACTATAAATACAATATATACCAACGGTTTCAAACTATTGGTACATGCATCAAAACCATTGGTATAATATATACCAATGGTTTTGCAAACTGTTGGTTAGTCAGCCATTACGAAAGGCTTATACCAACGGTTATTCTCAAACCGTTGGTATATGGCAGTGTAACCTTCAGTATGCCAATAGTTTTATAGAAACCATTGGTACATATTTATACCAACGGTTAATAAACCGTTGGGATATATAGTTTACATATAGTTTACTAATGGTTTAGAAACCGTTAGTATATAGTATTACCAACGGTTCTTTAAAACCGTTGGTAAAAATATTTTGGAAATACACTTTACCAATGGTTTTGGAACCATTGGTATAGTGTATTAACAATGGTTTATTCAAACCATTGGTAAAACTATTCTCAAAATACACTTTACCAACAGTTTTAAACCGTTCGTATAGTGTATTTCCAGAAAACAGCACAGCAGCCAGCACAACAGCCACCCATCCCCTCCATTGCATATACCTACAAAAAACACTTAAAATAGAACAAAAAACACCTGAAATAACACATAAAAATAGCAGACTCTTCCAACTATGACTTATACCACAACATAGTTTTCCCCATTTCAATCTTCACATGACAACCACTCTTCCAACTAACCCATTTCAATTTCTTTGGTGCATATATCTCATAATGGTGAGAGGACACTCACATTTCAGAGAGCCCATGATAGCCAAAGTTACATTTTGAGCATCTGACTATGGGGGTGGGGGCGGGGGGTCCAGGTGGTGGGGTGGTGTCTAGGGGGGTGGGTGGGGGAGGCGTCCAGGGTGGAAGCGGTGTCCACAGGGGGTGCAGGGGGTGTCCAGGTGGTGGGGTGGTGTCCAGGGGGGTGGGGGTGGGGGTGTCCACGGGGGTGGGTGGGTGGGTCGGGGGGGGGGGGGGGTGGTATAGGGGGTGGGGGCTGTCTAGGGGGTACGTGGTGTCTAGGGGGGTGGGCGGGCTGTCCACGGGGGTGGGGGATTGTCCAGGGGGTACGAGGTGTCCAGGGGGGCAGGCGGGCTGTCCACAGGGGTGGGTGGGGGGGAGCTATCTAGGGAGTGTCCACGGGGGTGGGCAGGCTATCCACAGGGGAGGGGGGGGGGGGGGGCTGTCCAGGGGGTACGAGGTGTCTAGGGGGTATGGGGTGTCCAGGGGGGTGGGCGGGCTGTCCACAGGGGTGGCGGGGTTGTCCACAAGGGTGGAAGGGCTATCCAGGGGGGTAGGGGGTGTCCAGGGGTTGGGCAGACTGCCCACGGTGGTGGGGGGATGTCCAAGGGGGTACAGGGTGTCTAGGGGGTGGTTGGGCTATCCACGGGGGTGGAGGGGTTGTCCAGGGGGTAGGGGGTGTCCAGGGGGTGGGTAGGCTATCCACGGGGGTGGGGGTGGGGGGCTGTCCACGGGGGGAGGGGGTGTCTAGGGGGTGGGTGGGATATCCACGGGGGTGGCGGGGCTATTGAGGGGGGTAGGGGGTGTCCAGGAGGGTGGGTGGGCTGTCTACAGGGGTGGGCGGGCTATCCATGGGGGTGGGTGGGGGGGGGGGTGTTCACTGGGGTACGGGGTGTCCAGGGGGGTGGGTGGGCTGTCCACGGGGGTGGTGGGGCTGTCCTGGGGGTATGGGGTGTCTAAGGGGGTGGGAGGGCTATCCAGAGGGGTGGGCGGGCTATCCATAGGGTGGGGGGGGGGTCCAGGGGGGGTATGGGGTGTCTAGGGGGGTGGGTGGGTTGTCTACGAGGGTGGAAGGGCTGTCCAGGGGGTACGAGATGTCCAAGGGGGTGAGTGGGCTGTCCACAGGGGTGGGCGGGCTATCCATGGGGGTGGGGCTATCTAGGGGGGCACAGGGTGTCCAGGGGGGTGGGCGGGGCTGTCCAGGGGGTACGAGGTGTCCAAGGGGTGGGCCGACTATCTAAGGGGGTGGTAGGAATGTCCAGGGGGTAAGGGGTGTCCAGGGGGGGTGGGTGGGCTGTCCATAGGGGTGGGGGTTGTCGACGAGGGGAGGGGCTTGTCTAGGGGGTGGGCAGGTTGTCCACAGGGGTGGTAGAGCTGTCCAGGGGGTCGGAGGTGTCCAGGGGGTGGGCGGGCTATCCACGAGGGTGGCGGGGCTGTCGAGGGGGGTAGGGGGTGTCCAGGGGGTGAGTAGGCTGTCCACGGGGGTGGGGGGCTATCCATGATGGGAGGAGATGTCCAGAGGGGTGGGTGGGCTATCCACGGGGGGAGGGGGTGTCCACGGGGGTGGGTGGGCTATCCATCAGTGTGGTAGGGTTGTCGAGGGGGTGAGCGGGCTGTCCACAGGTGTGGGCGGGCTGTCCATAGGGCTGGGGGGGGGGTGTCCATGGGTTATAGGGTTTTCAGGGGGGTTGGTGGGCTGTCCACGAGGGTGGAGGGGCTGTCCAGGGGGTACGAGGTGTCCAAGGGGGTGGGCGGGCTGTTCATGGGGGTGGGTGGGTTGTCCATAGGGTTGGGGGATGTTCAGGGGGGCACATGGTGTCTTGGGGGGTGGGCGGGGCTATCTAGGGGGTATGAGGTGTCGAGGGGGTGGGCTGGCTATCCACAGGGGTGGGGGGGCTGTCCTGGGGGTAGGGGGTGTCCAGGGGGGTGGGAGGGCTATCCACAGGGGTGGGTGGGGGGCTATCCACAGGGGGAGGGGCTATCTAGGGGGTGGGTGGGATGTCCACGGGGGTGGCGGGGATGTCCAGGGGGCCGGGGTGTCCAGGGGGGCTTTCTAGGGGGTGGGTGGGCTGTCCATGGGGGTATGAGGTGTCCAGGGGGTGGGAAGGCTATCCAGGGGTGGGAAGGGTTTTCTAGGGGGTACTGGGTGTCTAGGGGGGTGGGCAGGCTATCCACGGGGATGGAGGGGCTGTACAGGGGGTAGGGGTGTCCAAGGGGGGTGGTCAGGCTATCCACGGTGGTGGGGGCTATCCATGGGGGGGAGGGGCTGTCCATGGGGGGGGGGCTATCTAGGGGGGTGGGCAGGCTGTCCAGGGGGGTGGGTGGGGCTGTCCAGGGGGGTACGGGGTGTCCAGGGTTGTGGGAAGGCTGTCCACGGGGATGGCAGGGCTATCCAGGGGGTAGGGGGTGCTCAAGGGGGATGGGTGGGTTGTCCAAAGGGGTGGTGGGTTGTCTATGGGGGGAGGGGATGTCTAGGGGTGGCAGGCTATCCATGGGGGTGGGTGGGGCTGTCCAGGGGGGTGGGCGGGCTGTCCAGGAGGGTACGAGGTGTCCAGGGGTTGGAGGGGCTATCCAGGGGGGGTACAGGGTGTCCAGGGGGTGGGAGGGCTGTCCATGGGGTGGGGGTGTCCACGGGGGTGGGGGTGGGGGGGGGGGGGTGCACGGGGGGAGGGGCTGTCCGGGTTGGGGGGTGGGGGTGGGCGGGCTGTCCACGGGGGTGGGGGGCTATCCAGGGGAGGGGTGAATCAGTTACAGCAAATCATCAATTCAAGTTTTATTATTTATAGATAAAAAATAAAGATAATGTGACCTACCTAATCACACATATATTCAGGCACAACAAATCAATAAACATCAAAGGTCAGTAATATCAGTCAAAAATGTAACAGATCAATCTATCCCTCATCACCATCACTATCACCACCACTATCATCAGCCTCACCCTCATCCTCATCTTCATCCCCATCATCATCCCCACCGTCCTCAACACCCACCTCCTCACCCTCGTACTCGGCCTCAACCTCCTCATCGCCCTCCTCCTCTACCTCGCCCTCCGCCTCACCCTCCTCCTCCTCTGCCTCGACCTCATCCTCGCTATTGTCTCGACCAATACTAGAACTGCCACCTGGTGCACCATATATAGAACTGATCAATGACATATATTCATCACAAGTTGTTCTGGCCTCTGGTGGAAGTGTTGGACGTAAAATTTCCATCAATTTCATAAATGCAGTGTTCTACCTAGTAAACTATTCTACCGTCTTCGTGGACCTTTTTTAGGCCTGTTCTGTCTATGACTTAACCTGCTGGAACTCGGTGGTACTAAAACTTGTACCTAAGGAGTTCCAATACCTCATCAGAACTATACTCTTCCCAGGTCGACAACATACTCTACCAGGGTGCTCATCTCCCAACAACTGATGTAAGTAATCGTTTGACCCAAAATTGTCAGGTTACTGGGCATAAAGGGCCTCTAAAGTATCCTATTAAAAATATAAATATATTATTATGTTACAAAATAGATATTAAAATTTTAAATCTACAAAGTAAAACTTACAATCAGCTGCTGAGTCGGTTCATTAACCGCACTTCCATCTTTCTTCCTTCTACTTGAGAAAAACAGTTTTGCTCGAGGCACACGTCATTCTATATTCAATTTATGCATCTACAATGAAATTGAATGTAGGAAACCATAATTAAATATAGGATACCAAAAAATAATTTCAAAAATAAAATTATATAACAACTTTAGCAATCAAATAAATTATGGAGGAAGCAATAGAAAGTGCAAGTCGTAAAGAAAAATTATAAACGATCATACCTCCTACCTCTCATGATCTGGCATCGCAGTACGTCCCAATGTGTGGAGGTATTTTTTAGAATCAATGTTTTTTTATTTCTTTCGGATGATTCCTAAATAAAATTTAATAATTAGTATTAATAAAAAACATGAAAATTTTTATTTAAATTCCTCTAATGTGATTAATACATTAAATTGGCTAGTCGTCCAATGAGTAATCAACTGTCGATACTGTTCTAACGGACAATCATCCACAACAGGGACCACTTCTAACTTTGTGCCCACTATAGCACGCCATCCAATATACAACTAATGCTTATAATCTCTCTAAATCTCACCTAAATCCTTTAGACGTGTTGGTCGTGCACCCTCACCATCAGAGAAATCAAACCGAAGTTGACACTAAAATATTAATTAATATAAATAAAAAAATATTGAATTAAATACAACAGATTTTTTTACCCATATCTCTACCCAATCTTTATCCTTGAATTCATTAGGCAACTGTCTCCATGAGAGCGGGCTGACATGAATGATGTCGGAGTATTTGACAAGCGTCGCCAAAAAACTCTGACATCGCTGCCTTGATTTTTCAATCATTTTACTATCTTCATTGTAGTCCACCATCAACTGCGTGTGGTGGTTCCACACTGCACGCATGTGTGTACTCCCCCACTCTGGCTTCATATCAGTAGATGTATCCGTTATTAAATAAAAACAAATATTTTGTCAATACATGTTATAATAAAAATATTTAATGGTGTAAAATTTTTTTAGGGTTGTATAAGCATACATGTGGTAGTCTGATCAATGGACGTTGCTGGATCCACAGAAACTGAAGGAACCCCCTGTACAGGTGGAGTGGGTCCCAATGTATGCTCCACAGGGACAGACGTTGGCGGAGCAGGAGTCGAAGAATATGGAATATAAAATCTTGGAGAGAAGGAAGCAGAAGTAAAAGAAGATGACAAGGATGGCTGGCCGAATGCTGGATGGGGAGTGAGAATCATCATAGGATATGATACAGACGGATGAGGAGGCTCAGATATATAAGGGTGGTGAAAACATGGGAGGCCTAAATATCCCATGTGTCCCTAACGACACACCTGGATCAGAATGTGGGATGGATGGTATGTCAGTGGTAGGGTCAAGGTCTAATCAGGTACGCCGACCAGATCATATAGCTCTTGTACCACCCCCCCCCCTCATACGAACACCCTGATTACTGGGACCACTATTAGGCTTCTCATCAAATAACTGTTTCCTAATAGATGGATCTTGAAATTTTTTTGAAAACAAAATTAATCACATGACATTATATATTATTTAAATATATATATTTTAAATAAAATACTCACTACAGGCACTAGGGGTGGAATGCCCATCTCAATCATGTGATGATTGTTGTCCATCATCTGTTTTCGTCGCCTCTCTTCAATTGGTTTCATTTCCTGCATTTGAAAACAAATATGGAAGTAATTAGAAAAGGATAACTAATGTGTAACCCAAAAAACAAAATAAATGAGCTTGAACAGATATATAATGAAGTTAATAAATCGTACAAGATGTAATAAAGAAATTTAATTTTTAGTAGGATGGTTATTTACTAAGTGTCATCACGGGGGTGGGCGGGCTATCAATGGGGGTGGCGGGGCTGTCCACAGGGGTGGTGGGGCTGTCCAGGGGATAGGGGGTGTCTAGGGGGTGGGTGGGCTGTCCACAGGGGTGGGGGCTGTCCAGGGGGTACGGGGTGTCTAGGGGGGTGGGTGTGTCCAGGGGGATGGGGGGGTGTCTGAGGGGTGGGGTGGGGGGGGGGGGGGTCCAGGGGGTGAGCGGGCTGCCCATGGCATTGGGGGGCTGTCCAGGGGGTAGGGGTGTCCGGGGGGTGGGGGGGGGGGATGTCCATGGGGTTGGGGGTGTGTCCACAGGGGGGGGTCTAGGGGGTGGGGTGCTGTCCAGGGGGTTGGGGGGTTATCCAAGGGGGTCAGGGGTGTCAAGGGGGTGGGGGTGTTCAGGGGGTGGGGGGTATCCAGGGGGGGTGGGTGGGCTGTCCACGAGGGTGGGGGCTGCCTAGAGGGTACGAGCTATCGACGGGGGTGGGGGGATATCCACGAGGGTGTGACTGATAGCTATGATATTTAATTGGGTTTTCATTCATGTTATGAAAAACAAACGATGGGTGTTTAGTATTAGAGTAGTATTTTTTAGTGAAAATACAATTTTGCAGGATTGGTGACTTGATAACATGATGATATCAAGTTTGGAATTGGGAAAATTTTGGGGTATTAGATTCTGTTGGAAGGAATACGGGTTAGTGAATATCTATAGGTAGTTATTAGGAATGATATTATGTATGGTAATGAGTTTTTAAGGATTTTCATCATCATGGAATGATGATTAAGGGCGTTTTTCTATATGAAGTTGTATGGATTCCTCAATATTGTTTTCATCATAACATGAATTAAATTTAGGATTTCATTAGAAGGTGAAGTCTAGATAGAACCACTATTCAATTAATACATGGAGAGGTAGGCTTATGAATATGAGACGTGCATATGGTATTAG